>CAUYRT010056770.1:0-133796 GCA_963574885.1 Lepilemur ruficaudatus | reverse complement strand
GGGTTCACACTGGCCCACCTAGTCCCTGATTTTTCCACGGGGAGCACCCTCTCCTCCCTTGAGAGAGACAGGGTCCTGCAAGCCCTGCAGCCCAGGCCTCTGTAGCCTCGGGAGGCATGAGAAGCCACTGGGCAGGCAGCCCTGCGTGCCTTTGCTCTAAGACAGATTCTCGGAGGAAGTGTGTGGCTTGCTCTGGTTAGGGAGGCATGGAGAGGACTCGGGAAAAGAAAAACAACAGAGAAATAATAACACCAATGACCAGCATATCAGTAGCCCTTTTCCTGTTGACAAAGCACTGTCCTGTGCACTGTCCTGTTGGCCCCTCATAGCAGCTGTGTGCACTAGCTCTGTCACAGAGGCAGAAGCTTGCTCAGGGCCCCTCTGGTCTGACCCCACAGCCTGTGCTGTCCCCGCTGCCACACTGGCTCTCTTGCAGGCTGGTGGAGGAGGCACGCCCCTCCTCACGCTCCCTGGGACCCTGCTAGGGAGAACCCCGTCTTCCCCGGGGTTCCCCGACATGGGAAGGAGGCAGGCACTCGGTCCCCTGCCCGCCCGACCTGGTGCTTCCTCCCCGGCCCTCAAGAAGGCCACGTGGCCCAGGCTGGCCGCCTGTTTCCTTGCCTCCTACATCTGCCGTCAGTCCAGAGCCTTTGTTTATTTTTCTAGGGTGGGGCGAGGGGGTCAGATTCTTTGTTTCCTCAAAGTCCTCAAGTTTGAGTGGGGTTGACATGTGCTCTGTGTGCGCTGTCCCTTCTCTCCAACGGTCCTGACCCCTCGCCCGACGCCTACCCCTCAGGCAGCGGCGATGCCCGGTGGGCAAGGCTTTCTCAGTTCTGCTGTCGTCCCCTTTTAGGTGCACGAGATTCTGAAGCGCACAGCCTGCTCCAGGGCCAACAACATGATGGGTAAGGATCCCTTCCCCACCCGGGGGGCTGAGGGCTGATGAGGCACCAGGGGTCCAGAGCTGCCCTTTCAACAGCTCCCTTGGTGGTAGCAAAGAAGGAAACAAATGTCCCCCACTGAGGAGGCTGCTTTAGCTGAGGCTGGGAAACTGCCTCCAGGAGCAGTGGACGCTCCATTTCCTGGTGGGGCTGGGGCTGCTCGAGGCTGCTGTCACTTCTCCCAGACCTTCGCCCGTGTCTGGTCTTCCCTCTCCTTTCCCTGAACCGTCTACTTTGTCCCTTCCACTTTGTCCCGACAATTCTGCTGCTGCTCTCTTTTTCACCATCTCCAGTAGTTTTTAATAATCACTGAAAACATACAAGTTTTTATTTTTTTTTTTAAGAAGAAAAGCATCTTAGCGTTCCTTTAGTCCATTCTCCTCAGTTTACACATGAAGAAGTGGACCCCCAGAGAGGGTGAATGACTTGTCTAAGGCCACACAGCAAGTGAGGGTAGAGTCCGAATGTGCCTTTCTTAAGTTTGGCATTCTTTTCGCCATCTCTGGCTGAATCTCTTTGCCTTGTGGTTTGTTGCTTAAATGGGAGGGTCACTGTCTTTAAAGCAGGGGCTTGGCACTTGGTGGCTTGCAGAGTGAGGCAGGCGGGCCGGATACTGACGTGCCGCGTAGAAGACACGCGTGGCGGCAGAGGTGAAAACAGGTGCTGGGCCCAGAACCCCGCGAGGCTGCTCTTTGGAAAAACGTGCCCAAACTGAGGCCACAAGCCCCCTCCTTGCACAGGAACTGCTCTGCTGGGTTGAACTCTTGCTCCCCAGGTGCTGCCCTCGCAAAATGGCTTCTGAAACCTGCGGCAGAACCGCCTTCAGAGTACGCTCTGTGACGCCAAACCTTTGGCTCCTACGGGGGCAGTTTGAGTTGAAAAGAGTCCAAAGAGGTGTAGAGTCAAGTCTAGTGGACGAGGAGGCAGCCAGGCGGAGGAACAAGAACAAAGGGGATGACAACAGCCGCTGGTATCCCAGAGGAACAGGCACTGACTGTGGGCTCACGTGGGCCTCCACCGGGGGCACTGTGGGCACAGGCCTTGTGTCAGGACGTCTGTCAGGACAGCGCTTAGCCCTCACGGGGCCTGGCGTGCGCTTAGGCTTGCTTTGATGCATATTCATCTTGCTGCAAAGTTCCAGGTAACACTCCAAGTTTTAAAATGCGAATCGTCCGTGCAACGTTTCTTGTCTGGAGCGTGGTACCGCGAGGCGCGGACAAGTGAGCCAGGCCGTCTCGGGCCCAGCTTAAGTCCGCGCAGCCGGTGGACACTCTCTCCAAGGAGTCAAGAGATTTTAGTATGTTTTTTTATTTTCTCGGAGCCTTTATCAAATTTCTTGAATTTATCCTCACTTCTTGCTCAACCCACTTCTCAATTCCGTTAATCTGACTTTCACTCTCTCACACTCTCCGTAGTTTAACCAAAATTGTTCCCTCCAATATCATGGGGGACTTCTTACATCCCATATTTCAGTGGCCCTTTTCTTGGTGTTCCTCTTCCTTCACCTCTGCACCCTTCCTGTCCTCCTTTACTGACCCTCTGTCTCCCAGCAGCTGATAGGGAGATGCTGTTGCTCTGTTAGTTGGCTGTCCTCTGTTTCTGGGTCCTGGACCAGCTTTCCTGCAACTCTTCTTCCTTCCTCCACATTTTAGGTGTTATCTTCTCCACGTCCCTTTGACCTTTGTACTCTCCATTCCTCTGTACAGACGACTTGCAATCATCTGTTTTTATTCCCGACTCTCTTGATTCCAGCCCAGCGTCTCCGACCTCCACTTAGATGTTCGCCAGGACCTCAACAGCAGTATGTCCGCACCTCCCTCCTTCTCTCTCATGCTCTCCGACTGCTTTTCCTCTGCCTGTGACTGCTGTCCTCTCCATTTTTGCTCACGTCGTTCCCTTTGCCTGAATGTCCTGCCTGCGTCCTTCCCCAGTCTCACCTGTGCCATCCCCAGATCAAACGTCACTGTCTCCCCGGTCCTCCTTTGACTCCCTCTCCTTGGAACCCCTGCCAAACTCAATGTCTTCGTTGCTTACTACCTGTGCCCAAGGCTTAGGCTCCCAAGACAGGGAGTCCTCTCGATGCGTCTGCGTCATAGTTTATGCCCCAGTGCACCCAGCTGCCTGCCTCGCACATTCTACTCGGCAGGTTTGACTCAGAGAATTAATGTAAAAATGCCTAGGCTGCTCGCCCCACGGTGGCTGCCGGTGAGTTCCTGACCACGGGGGTCCGTGGACAAGTGACTGCACTTCTCTGCGTCTCACTTTCCTTTCATATAAAATGGGGATAATAATATCTATCTGGCAGAGTTTTTGTAAAGATTGCATAGTTTTGTAAAGATTACAAGCTGTTAGTTTGTTTTGTAAACTGGAAAGTCCCTGAAAAACTGAAGTTTATTTTGGGGGACAATCTCCAGGTTGCTTTAACACTGAAAGTTTTGTTTTGTTTTGATTTTTGTTTTTTCACTGAAAGGTTTTTCCCTGTGAGGATCTGAGGATTTTTTTCTGGTGATGTCTCAAAGTCAAACATCACTGGGATTTTGTTGTTGTTGAGCAGTTCAGAAATTTGTCTTTCCTTTTTGACTTCAAAAAACGTGTGTTGAGCGCCTGCTGTGTCAGATGCTGTCAGAGAAACCGAGGGATGGCAAGATGAAGTGAACCTAATTTCTACCCTTGAGGGCTCTTAGTTTAGCCAGGCAGACAGGCCTGTGAAAGATGGCTGTGAGGCGATGTGTAGGTGCTCTGCTATAGCAGAGACACGCACAGAGACACGCACGGAGCGCAGTGGGAACACAGAGGAGGAGCAGTTAATGTCCACGTACACTTGTCAGTGTTGATGTAAATTATCTGACATTTGTTTCATAGCCCCCAGGGACAGTAGGTATGTCAGGGATGACCATATCCAGTTATAAAGAGCATAAGTGACTTGTCCACGGTCACCTATTGAGTCAGAATTGTCAGGCCTGGGTCTAGAACGTGGGTATTCCTGTTCCAATCCTATTTCCACCACCTTTAGGACGCTACCAGCCAGGAGCAGAGTTAGGTTGAATCTTTAAAATCTGTTGGCCCCGCAGCATTGCCAGTGAGTTCCTGTCTATGGGCGTCCGTGACATTCACAGTAGCTGCTGGTGACTTACTAGCTTTGTAACAAGGGACACGTAACTGAACTTCTCTGCTCTCGTAGAGGAGAACCCCAAAGGCCAGTTTTCTCTTGGTTTCACGTCAGCCTATGAAAATCAAATACCCCTTAAGCTCTTTGGCCAACTTACCCATCTTACTTAGAAGATCAAAAAGAAAGAGGAATGTGATAACTCTTTGAGGTCTCCACATAATACAGACCTCGGAGCCACTGGGTAAATTTAGATTTTATTGCCCTTCTCCCTGGTTTTATAAGGGGTGGAGGGGAGCGCAAATGGCTAGAATTGGCTGAGGTTCCCCCAGAGGATTGCTGCTTCCTACAGAGAAGAGAAAAAGGGAGAACAGTGCTGTACGTGGAGTTACAGGTCTTTTCATTGATCCTTCATAACCCTAAGAACTCCCTTTTCTATGTGGTCATGACTTTTGCGACCAACTTAGAAAGCTTTGTTCCCTTTCTCATTGTGCCCAATTCGAAAATTAGAAAATTGAGAAGATAATAAAGGTAACAGCATTTTAGAGATATGTCTGTTTATCTAGTATTATCACTTTTTTCTTTGTAGCCAATACATTTTTATTGAATGCCTACTTTTGCAAACCATTAACCTACATACAAGTGGTATCTATTGATTTATTTATTCCTGCCTTGCTTCACGAAATTCCTGAGGTGGCTTACAAGAAAACCAATAAAACAGTGTAATATAAATAATAAATTAAAAAAATAGGAACCAGGAAAAACACAAATTAAAATAGAATGTCAAAATGAGGAGGAAAAAGTAGAACACAAATATTCAAACCAGAAGGTCCTCTAGTTTCCACAGTTGAGCTGCAGATTGAACTTTGACCCAAAGTGAAAGGGGAACAGTCAGTGGTGTGGCTCTGGCCGTGTGCAGCAACCGCTTTTTGTGTAGGTATCTTTCTAAACTCTCTCACACAGTTCCCTGCTTGCTTATGTAGAACGCATCTACGTATGTTCTCCACGTAAAGGTATATGCAAATTTTTCTGGATAGCTCAAGATCATTATTATGAGCACAAGGTTTTTCATGTTCTCACAAGGATTGTCAAAATATCATTAGGATTGCTTTCCCCATGCTGCTGTGATTACTTGAATTTTTGACCCTGGTAACCTCCCTCCCTGAGTTTTCCTATTTCAGTTTTGCTTTGCAGTTTGGGAGACAGGAAAACAGGCTCATTAGAATTTTGGGTAAGGAGAGCGTGACAACGCACTGAAGCAGGGTCTGAGGATTCTGCCGTGGGTGAGGTATGGCACATTGAGGAGTGGGTTATATGAGATCTACTTTAGCTGTTCATGGTTTCCAGTGGTCTAGAGACTTTTTCTCTCTTTCAAGTTTTCTGTTGTGAGAGCTGAGATTACCAGACAAGAGGTCCCTCTACAAATAAGGTATTACTGTAACCAAAACAATAAGGACCCCTTGCACGTGTATAGTTGTATGCTTTTCAAAACACTTTCATACACATTATCTCATTTGATCCTTTGCACTAGAATTCAAAGTAGCTTTAACATATATTAACTAATTTCACAACAGAGAGATTAACTGGCACACCCACAGTGAGAGATTTTGAGCCAGATTTATAACCTAGGTTTCGTGGCTCTTTTTCATTGGTTTTTAAATCAATCAATTCATAAATGGATGAAATTATTGGGAAAGGTTTCTCAGAGAGGTGCAAGCTGAGCTCTTTCAAGCCATTCATTTATTCAACAACTATTTCCTGAGCACCTACTATGTGCAATTCACATTCTAGAACTGGGAAATAGAGTAGGGAATCAAACCAACACAAATCCCTGCTCTGTAACATGGGGCTTATGTCCTAGTGACAGAAGGCAGAAAGTAAACCAAGAAATAAGTAAAATGGATAGTATGTCAGGTAGGAATAAGTGTTAGAAGGAAAAAATACAGCAAGGAGAGGAGGTAGAGCTGAAGGGGGAGTGGGGTGAGCGGGTGGTATTTTAAATAGGGTAGTCAGAAAAGGTCTCCTGGTGAGGCCTAATATTTGAGAAGAGGGAGTGAGCCGTGTGGCCATCTGGGAAGACAGGTACATGCAAGGAAAGCAGGTAACACAGAAGACATGATGGCAGCAGTTCCAAAGGGTCAGTTAGGGTCCCAACAGGAGCAAATGGCACACTCAAATTAGGGTAATTCAAGGCAGGCACGTATACAGAGGAAGACTGTTTACAAGGGGCTCAACAGGGTGCTGGGGGATGCCAGGGTGGTGTAGAAACCTGGAGTTAACAAGAGTAGAGCTCTTCCCATCCTAGACCTGCAGGACAGGGAGCGGCTGCTGGAACACGGGAGGACAGAATTGGGTGGAGGAAGTAGCCTCACACAAGTGACCGTTTGGGTAGGAGGCCAGGGGTCTAAATACTGCTGAACGTGGGGGAGGCCAGAGAGCACGGGGCCCGTTCCCGTCAGACAGAGAAGGGTAGAGAGCACATCTGGAAGGGGAAGATGGAAGATAGGCGCACACCTGGTGAGGCTGGAGACGGGGGTGCCAGTTTCGGTTCTGGGATGAACACGCTGTAAAACTTGGGTCAAGTCGTGTTCCCTCTCTGGGCCTGTTTCTTCCCCCATAAAGCAAATGGGGCCTCTGAATTCTCCTGAAGCTCCTTTCCAGCTCTAACGTTTCCCAGACTCTGTGACTCACAGGAGCCACGTGGTCTCCTTTCCATATGAGCCAATGAGGCCCGGGGAGGGGACGAGCTTTCCCGAAGTTCTCAGAGAGCAGGTACCAGGGCTATGGCCTGGACTGGGGCTTGCAGGACGCCTGTGGACCTCAGAGAGTAGGGGAGTGGACAGTTACAGTGAAAGGCAGGACGACAACACGGAGGATGCAGAGCAGTTGGTGAGGACGGTTGCAAGAAGTTTGTACTCCTAAATCAATCCTTTGCACGTGACCATGGGCAACTCTGCTCAGGTGTGGTTGCACCTGGTGCGCTTGCCTGGCTCCCACACCAGATGTGCTGAATCAGACTCTGCAGGGACAGGGTCCCAGATCTGCACGTCTAACAAGCTACCCAAGTGATTCTTAGCAACTCTAAAGTGAGCTAAAGAAAAACATTATGATAAAAGTAAAGATATGGCAGGTTGTTGTGGGCTTTTTGATCTACTTACACCTGGAAATGTAAAGAGTAGTGCAGAGTGCCTTGCCTCTGGGGCTTTGCCCACTGGTGTTCCGAAGTACCTAAGGATAACCATGTCTATCTGTGAAGGGCTGTATTTTTGTTATTTTTCTAACATTGTTATATGAACATTCAGCATTCAGTCCCTTTTAATGTCTAGCCGGTAGCTAGGTATCTTGGACTTTTCCTTCCTCCCTCTCTTCCTTCCTTCCTTCCTTTCTCTTTCCTTCTTTCCTTCCTTTCTTCTCTCTCTCTCCCTCCTTCTTTTGAGGGTGTTTAAAATTAGTATAAAGAGACAAAGCAAGAGGAACTGACGTTGAAAAAGTGTAGGTGGACTGGCATTCGGTGATTTGGTCTAACTTGTAACTTTTTAGGATTCTTCTGTAACCTTCAGGAGGGACAACTCAACTGTTTCCTCTCATTTACCCCTGGACGTAGGGGACTGGGGCCTACTGTCCACAGTGTCCAGAGACTGAAAATGCTTGTGAATTTGGGTTCTGCACGGTGGTGCGAGCCTGTGAGTGACTGTAAACTTGGTTCAGCCCGTGGTGCCTCCTTAATCACTGTCATGTTTCCTAAGGTCAGCTGTCAGGCCCTGGAAGTTTACTCCGCCCGAATGATTTAAAGTGCGCTTCACCATGGAAAGAAACCCAAGCCTCCTTGACCATGTCAGAGGAGAACAAACACCTTTCTTGCTCCTTTCATATGGAAGGTGTCATTGCTGTTTCAGGGACAGAAAATTACAGATTGATGGAGCTACATTGTCATGGACATTTTGGTGTCAGAGCATTTAAACAAATGTATACTTTGGGCATCTCCCCTCCCCACTCAGGAGACGATGTCTTAATTACTTTGACCGAAGCCAGACCATGTTGTGTGTTGTAAACATCTGGTTTATCATTCATCCAGCTGAACTGGTTTATATTTTGTAAGAAGAAAAGGGTTGGGATTAAAGGCATTTAAGTAATTAAGCACACGTCAAGACAATTTGGTGATGGGTAAATATAGTCTCTGTTAAATGCACCGTCTGGGGGCTCTGTTTTAGATTTACGTCCGGCTGGAGCGCAAGGATGAAAGCGCAACGCTGGGCAGACTGGGCCCTGTTCTGGGGGGAATCAAAGCCAAATGGGTTTTTAGGAGCATAGCACCATTCCTCTAAGTACCTGTCCCAGCGGATAAAAGTTACCTTTGAGTTTGCCCCGGAGGGAATAGCGCTGTCGTCCCTGTCACCCGGCAGTACTTGCAGATTTAATGAGACTCTCTTTGGGAGGCAGACCGTAAACTGCCATGTTTGGGTTGTTTCTTGGTGTCCAGGAAACCAGAGATATCTCTGAAGCCCAGTGCTAGACCTTAGGCTTTGTATGATGGGTGTGTGTTTTCAGGCACCAGTGTTGGGGGCCGAGACTGCCCTGGTCATGTTTCTTGGCCCTGACCCCTGCCCCTGTCCCCTAGGGACACAGAGGGACCATGTTGCTAGGCCTGGTTGCGTCAGGCTCTAGAGAGATGTGGTCCTTGCTGGGCAGTGAGGACGCATGAGCCTTCTCCTTTGGGGCTTACTGTTCTAAGCAACAGGAAGTACCTGGCGATTTGAAGGAGAGATGGGCATGGAGGCTGGGGTCAGTGAGGGGTGCTTGGGGCTGTGCGTGATTTGACCGAGACACTGCTTCTCTTTAGGGCAACCAGGAAAGGAAAACATCCTTGGTACTTTCTTCTCCTCCCTGGCCCCCATTCCAGGAGTAATAGGACAAAAGTTTGGGTCTCTCTCTCTGGGTCTAGAGCAGAGAGGAAAGAATATAGTTGTAATCCCGAAGAAGAAAGCTTTGCCATTACGGCCAGATGGATGGTGCATGATGGAACCAATTAGCCCATTTTTGCTGAAAAGAAAGAAAAAAATCAGAATTTCAATTTTCAAAGCAGGGACTCTTTAAAAAACGTTTGATTATTTTCTTCTTCTTTCAAACTGATTTCCATGCTTGTTTGGGGGTAGAATCTTGGTTTCTGAAGTCTGTGGGTAAACCAAGAGGCCAACACGGTCCCCTTTCTTGGGCGAAGTTGTGGCTGAATAGTCATGTTGCAGCTGCCTCCCCCATTCTTTCTCCTTTTGTGCACTCTCTCCTCCCCTCCCCCAGCAACCACTTCGGACCGCTCATGTGCCACCATCTGAAAAGTAGGAGACACTCAGCCACGGGTGACAGGGAAACACTCAATTACAGCATTTGAAGGCTCTGGGTATCTGAGTTAGGACAACTCAGGTTTCATTTCTGAATCTTTGCTCCAAGGCAAAGGACCTCATGCCTGGGCTTCCCGCTGTGGGAGGCAGACTAATCAACTAGAGTGTAAAGTTTCCTCACCAGCATAGGATGCCCAGCGGAGGAGGGAGGAAGGGGAGTGCCTGTGACAAAGAAGAAGAGAAACTGAGGGAACTGCAACCACAGGGCTGGGGACTCCAGGACTATTATCCCGCTGTGTTCCCAGCCATGACTGGGTGGGAGACACAGATGAGAGGCATGGTGTCTGACTCGAGTACCTGGCAGGCCCCTGGGGAACAGAAAACAATGAGCAAACACCATCCTAGAAGTGCAGCAAGTTGCCTACTTCCTGTTGTGCCACACGCAAGAAGCTTTATTTGAGATGGGGGAGGATGCATAGCTTTAGAGCCCCAATAATTTTAGGTCTTTCTGAGGATCTGGCAGCCAGGAACAAGAGTTCGGGTTGTTGGTCTAACACTTCTAGACACTCAGCTACTGTGCAAAGCCAAGCTGAGAATTAGCAGAAGAGCTAAGTAGGTGAGATACCTGTTTGACTTTTTCAATGCAGTTTGGGGACTGTCTTCAGTGTATATGCAGCTGCCGTGGCAACTATGGGCTGTGAGTACAGGGATTGGGTGCGCTGATTCCTGGGGTGCAGTCTAGCCAGGGCCCTACTCGCCTGCTATGCTTTAGCCTCTATCCATGTCGACAGCACTTTTGTAGCTTTGAACTACCCCCCAACCCCCCTCCTGCCTTGGGACTCCCCTCGTTGATTATTGTAGGGTGGCTTCACATTGCTGTGGTTATGGCTCTTGAACTGATTAATGATGCTCAGAGTGAAATTGTAGTCTTATGAGTAAGACAAATCTGCAGCTCATCGAACCTCCCGGGCAAGCTCCCCATCTGCACTCCCTTTACCCACCCTCAGCTCCTCTCAACCCCCAGAGTTATTTCTCATGTGTTTGTGTATGCCAAGGGGGAAACTCAAAATCAGGAACGGACTGGCCGTTTGGTGACACAGCAGCACCAAAACACTCAGCTTTCAACTCACCGAGCGCCCCCCACAGCCTACTGGGGTCCTCCACACCCACGTGGGGCCCAGGGGGAGGTCTTTGTGGCATCCTGCATCCCAGAACTGCAGCGGATGTGGGGAGGTCTGAGGAAGAGGAGGCTGATGGAGGGGAGAGGATTGTTTGGGATCCTCTGCGGTCTCTGAGCATGTGGGTGGGGCATTGGGGAGGAACGGGAGGTGGAAAACCATGAATTTTAATGAGTAAATGTTGTCTAGATTTGTTATCCAACCTCGGCGTTTATTCAGAGCCA
Source organism: Lepilemur ruficaudatus (assembly GCA_963574885.1). NCBI lineage: Eukaryota > Metazoa > Chordata > Mammalia > Primates > Lepilemuridae > Lepilemur > Lepilemur ruficaudatus. Next base: position 123,011 of record CAUYRT010056770.1, on the reverse strand, counting down.
TGCAAATGCAGATTTCTTAGCATTTGGACATCATACATCTTTCCCTCCAAAACCAATTATCTCCTCATCTGACTACTGTCTACAGTCTCTCTGGAAAGAATGGTTTGGGGCAGAAAGTAAGTGCGAGACAAGGGAAATCATTGTGTACCAGAAACTCCCCCTGCCTCCTCCCTCTCTGTGATTAAATGTGGATCCTCATATGGCAGGATCCTTGGTACTATGAGTTGGGAGATATAATCCCTCCCATCTGGAAGCCAGCGACCCAGGACAGACCATCGACCCAGACAGAACAGAACAGACCACTTTATAGTCTCTGAATAAAACCAAGAATGAGACAAGTAAATAACAATGACTTTATGCCGGGCAGAAGGTTCTCTGTTGTGAGCGTCCTGGAGTTAGGGGGGACAGAGGTATTTGTTCACTTAACATTTGTTCAGCAGGGTCTGCTACATGCAAGTGGTGTCAGACACTGCTGGACTTAAAAAATAAATCCTTTGTATAATTTTCAAACTTTTTGGTCTCAGGGTACTTTAACACCTTTAAAAATAGTTGGGAGCACCCAAGGGGCTTTTGTTTAGGTGATTATATTGATCTATATTGTATGAAAAGGTAAAGCTGAGAAATATCTTTTTACATACAGAACATCTTTTATTCTGAATTATACAAAATCAAAACTCCAAACAAGTACTGTTTATAAGATCTGCTATCATGATATTTTTAAATGATACAATGACGTAATAGCTTTTAGATCTGAGTCCTCTCACATTTGATACGGCATGGTATCATTTGTTTTATCTTGACTGACTCTGATTGCCAAGTCGTAAGGACAAGCGATTGCAACCTCACTGATCCCTGACAGCATTTTGATGTCTGATAGTGCCTGGACAGTGGACAGCATCCAGCTAAAATATCAGTATGGCTTTAATTCTGCAAAGAGAACATTCTATTCACAGTGCCAAAGCACACTTGAGGAGTTACGCTGGGTTTGAATGGAAGAAAGAAGTCCAAGTTAAAATATGAAAACAAATAGTTTTCACTTGGTGGGAGCTGAAATGAAGGTCCACGTTCTAATCAGGCACCTGTTCCCTCCGGTGTTTTCCAAGTTTCCAGAGTCTGGCAGGCCAGCCCTGCGCTGCCCTCGCTGCTCTGGCCTCGCCTCTCCCTTTGCCTCTGGGTCGTCCGTACCGGGCACTGCCTGTGCCGGTCTAGAAGACTCTTTTTGTTTCTCTTAATATCAGTGTCGGTTTTCATGTCATCTTTCTCATCATTCACCACACGCTGAGCTTTCCCTTGGTGATATTTGGGAATCACCGCTGGTGGTCTCTCTTAAACATCTTTCATTAAAATAGCACTGTCTACTCTGAGACTACTTTTAAGTCCGCTGAGCTTCTTTGGGGCGTTCTTCTTTCTCTTTTCAGCCCTCATCTTCCTTTTTTATTTACTCCGTGAGCTTGTAGCCATGTTTTGCCTGCGAAACTCACCGGCGCACGGCTGCAGGTTCACGCCGGCCGGCAGTCTGCAGCGTTGTGAGCGCCAGGATGCGCACGCGCACGTTCCATTGGTGCCGGGGACCATGCCAGCACGTGCACAGAGCCCCACTCGTGAGAGAAGAGTGAAACAGCAAATAATGTCTTGGTACTATTGTAAAAATAGTGTGAACCCCATGAATCTCATGAATCCCATGGAGAGGTCATGGGAACTCCCAGGGCTCCCCAGACCACTTTTGGGAGCTGTGGGTCCTGTTGCCCCTGCCTACCTCTGCAAGCTACTGCACTCCAGCCCGGCGGGTCAGTGACAGACAGGCAGTCAGCACTGCCTTGGGAAGGAACAGCACGGTGCTGGAAGTGAGTTCAGATGAACTGTGGTGGGATCCTTTTGTTGCTCATACTTTTATTGATCATAATTAAAATAATCCATATACCCATCCCTATGCTGTCACTGAACACAAGTGACAGTTGTGGCCATGGTGGGGGTGGCAGTGGAGGGTTATTGGACCAGAGAGACCTGGACCTTTGAACCTAGGAGGAATGTGAAGTTTGGGAGGGCATATCTGATATTAAAATGTAACTTTGCATTTGGGGAGTGTAAAAGTATTGTTCTTATACTAAGAAGTATAGCTTGACAAAAAGTTCTAGCCTGGAAGGATATAGAAGAGGATACAGTGATCTCAGCTGGGAGGCGGGTGAGGGTTTAATATTTATCAAAAACCAAGAGTTAAGTTGAAAACCCCCTGCCCCAGAGTCACCATTTTCATCTTCCTTTCTTCTGCAGGTATTAACTCTTTGATAGCAAACAACATCTATGAGGCTGCCTACCCTCTGCACGATGTAAGTACCACTTTCTTTGGCAAGCTCTCTGTAGTCTCCAAAAGTTGCAAACCATGATTTTCAGTGTCAGTGCAGGGGTGAATACGTGCCGGGCAAGGCAGGAGTGACTCATGACATTAAAACACCACTCATTGCTGACAATGACCCCCAGGTCGATTTTTGCCAGTCGTCTCAAAATGTCCCTCCAGTGATTTCCCCGGATGGCAAAATGACCTGGGTTTTGTTAATACTTGAGCTCTCCCCACACTCCCTGCCTTTGTTTCTGGGAAAGTGCGACTGTATGGATGGGGCATGCTGGCCATGAGGGAGGAGATTCGGGGGTGGGAGGCGGTGGAGGAAGTTCAAAGGCCTGGGTAATATACAACCCTCAGACCCTCCATTGGCTGAGACAGACATTTTTACCATGAGAGTTCCGTGCAGATGTGAAATCCTCCTTAACATGCAGGTAAGATGAGTATTTTTTTATTTTAACATTTTTAAAGGAAATCTCTCAAAATTCCTTATACAATTGTTTGGTTAAGTAAAGAAAACAGAATGACCATAATTAAAGTATTTTCCATGACTGGAAGCAACGTTAGGAATATCCCACGACACTATGCAAAGATATTCTTCAAGACAATTCGTGAAGAACCTAACTGGTCTTTGAACTAGCTGCCTCCACGGCCCCACTGCGTGTCTGAGGGGTCACATCTTGGGCATGTGTCACGCAGCGGTGCCACATGAGACTGCCGCAGTGGGGACCCCCAGCCGCCCAGCAGGAACTGCTCAGATGGGAAGCTTCTCCTTCCTGCCACATTTGCTGTGGCACATGCGCTGCTGAGTCCTGCCAGTTCTGCACAACGGTGCACGTGGCAGGCATGGGGGGATTGCCACGTATGTGCTGCCCGTTGTAGACCCGAGCTCTGCCACTGTGCTGGCTATGAGGAGGCACCACGGGCTCTGATGCATGTGAAGCGGGGCATCTTCGTGTGGCAAGTGTTGATGACCAAGAAAGTGGAACATCGGCCCCTAACTGTGCCATGCTCTTGACCTTCCTTAAATGGGAATGAAAGAAAGGGATGACATTAGGGGGAAAACATCCTCTCTCATTTGATATCTGTTCTTGATAATTCCACTGGCTTTATCTGGCATCCCTTTTCTCCCGCAGGGTGAATATGACAGTCCAGGGGACGACATGAACGACAGAAAGGTAAGCCCGCCTCACGCCGCAGTGAGCACTATGGGCACATGGCGTGTGCAGAACCTGCAGCAGCGTCCTAGGTGTTCTGTTTACTCGCTTCTCCATTTTTCAACAGTTTTTCCGTAATCCTCTTCACCACCCCCCAGGCATTTGGAAATGTGAGGATCGTTTCTGGTCATCACAATGACTGTGTGTGTGGTTGCTACTGGCATTTAGTGCCTGGGGGACCAGCATGCTGCCATCCAGAAATCTACCCAGCGGTCCTACACAAGCCCTCATCCCTCCCTCCAACGAGAAACACTGGTCACCCAAATTCCTTAGTGACAGATGCAGAAACTGAGATGTAGAGCATCTTGCCCAGGGTCACACAGCCACAAGAAACACAGGTGGGGCTTGGGACACGTCTGACTTACAAATCCTGCTTAAAATGTCCTATGCTCCGTGCCGCTGGGCATCATCTTTAGTTATTCCTCTTTTCCTCTAGGCAGGCAGGTGGCGTGTACTGCTCCCAAATCAGAGATGGGAAACATGAGGGTGACTGAGGCTCAGTTGTGCTACATGTCCTGAAAAGCTGGGAATTAGAGGTTACAGTCAGGGGAAGGAACAGGGTGCCTTTAGAAGCATCCCTCAGTGCCAGTCCAAGCTCCTGGCTGTGCAGCTCTCCCCAGCCCTCTGCCTAGATCCGTCTATCTTGTTTGCTGATGCTCTGGGATCATGGCTGTGCTCCTCCCCTGCCACCGGCTCTGTCATGGGGACAAAGCCATGACCTCTCATGCCATCCTCCCACCTGGCTTCTCCCAGCCCTCTAATGAGCAGAGGAGGGTGGACAAGGGTGGGAGGGAGGCGGGAGGCAGAACTGAAGCTCCCGACGTTTCCCTCCCCCAACTCTGTTGTCTGGAAAATCATTCATCCCCCAAGTTGCCTTGTGAGCTGCCTTCTTTTTATCCTGCCTATTAGTCCCTGTTATGAAGTGTTAAGTATTAAAAACATAAAAGGTCTTTTCCAGAAATACTGCTGTGATTGCTTACACATGTCCCCTCTCTGCCTGCCCAGGGAATCTACTGTAGTATTGTGATGTCTTAACCTCATCTGTTTTCTATCTGATGCTAATAGTCTCAGTGTTTAATTTCCTGAAAAGTCCCGCATCAGATTTAAAGGAAAAGGAGGAAGCAGTTCTCCCCGCGTCTCACCTCTCTCGCCCAACCATTTTCTGTCCTCCCACTCTTCTAATTTCTTGTTCCTCCCCTTTAAATGGTGATTGCCCTCCACTGCCTGCCTAAGAAAGCTCCTGCTGGGTGGCGGTGACCCCAGCCTGTCTAGGAACATTACCGAGAGCAGGAACACACAGCAACTCATGGGAGAAATCAGTCAGCCTTCTGTGATCTGCACTAATGGAAGAAGTAAATTGTGGACTATCTAAAATATATATGTGTTTGCCTTTTGAAAGGGATTAAATTATTCTAAACAACAATAACACCTTTTAACAAAAAGCTTTCCCACCAGAAAACGTGTTGCTTCGGCCAATACGATGATGTCAGTGCACACGCCAGCTGGTAGAACAGGCTGAGGCTGGGAGGCAGGGAGACACCAGCCAGGACGAGTTGCATCTTGGGGGTAGCTCCCAGAGTTGATGTCGGAAGGATGTTCCACAAAGGCAAGCAAGTCTTTGAAAGACAAGAGGACCCTTTTGTGTGGCTCTTCTTTGGGTTTATTGGCCAGTCCTGGTGTCCTCACCTGGTGTCCTCTGCCAAGGTCATGCTTGGGGAAGTGAGCCTTGCCATGATGGAGCATGAGAGAAGCCACCAGGGAGGGCACAAGCCTTTTACTGTCCATCCGAGTTGGGAAACTGGTAGCTAGCAAGGAGAGGAGACAGGTTTCAATGTCCATGAGTCACTGTGAAGTCAGGACTAAAACCTTGGCATCCAAATCCCAGCCAGTGCTCTTCAGCTGTGTTGACACAGCTTCTTCTGTGCAGCCAGAGGAATTCTCGCCACTGACTGGATTTGTTCTGTAGTTTCAGTGGCATGTGGGTGGTGCCTGCAATGTATCCTAAAGAAGAACGAGCAAGGGCCTTTGAACGTGCACAGCATATTTATTTGCTTCCATTACATTATAATCGCCAAGTGTTCTTCGAGATGGCTGCAGGGAGGATTCTGATTAAGTGCATGGGAGGACTCCTTGCATTTGGAGCTGGAGGACAGGGAGAAGGCTAGGGAACAGCAGTATAGGTTGGCCTCTCTGGGAGCCTTCTGGGATGACTTGCAATGGTATCCTGAGCTGCCAAGCCTGCCAGCACCTGATTGCTCTCCTCCACCTTTCCTTGCAATTTGTGGCTGTTTCCATGATCTTCACGAGGCCCAGCCCAGGCTCATTTCAGATAGACTCCAGGCAAGCACAGAAGCCCTGGAGGATGCCCATCGCATTCCCCTGCAGCTTGCCCCTGTGCTGTGGGGCAGTCTCGATGACTCAGCCTGAGGTTGGTGAGGGCTTCAAGTCACTCTCTCCCCGCTCCTGAAGTAATCAGGAAGAGGCTTCCTCCCTCTGGAGAGCAGGGTTTTCCTGCCTTCCTAGAGGCCAGGACAGTGGGAAGAGGGAGCAGTCTAGGGGTAGATGAGTCTGGCCTGGCTTTCAGACGCTGCCTAGTTTCCTGGAGGTTCTGGGGGAAGTGACTGTTCCCCCTGTCCCAAGGGCTGCCTGGTTTCTGCTGGCTCCCTATGGCTTCTTCACCCACTTACAGGGGAGAACCCAAGGCACAATGCTAGAATGTGATTTTCTTTAGCATTTTTTAAACCCATAGTCCTGGATTTTCCAGCCTTTGCAGGTGGCTGTCTTCTCCAGTGGACAGTAAAGTGACCCATTCGAAAGGGTGTGCAGAGAGTCAGTCGTGCATTTTAAAACCTGACTTCCTGACAAGAACAGTGCTTTTCTTCTTTGTTTCACTTGAGGATTAATTTCGCCATTCTGCCCAACTTTCATGTTACTACATGGAGAAATTGGGACCTAGAGCATTGAAATTACTTGCCAAATGATCAAACACGTTGGCGTAGGACCTGGGAGTAGAATCGAGGTCTCCTCCACTCAGTCCCACTGTCTCATGAATGCCTCTGAGGTGGCCACAGCATCTTCCTGCCTGTCTCAGACCTAGCTGCTCTCTGAGGAGCTTGTATCCTCAGGAAGGGCCACGAGCCCCAAACACCTTGCCATTCTCTGGCATTGCAAAGGGTTGTCGCAAAGGGTTGTAATCCTTGAGTTGCTTTGTAGTCTTACGATGACCCACTGTCAAATGTGATTCCCAGGGAGCTGAACTTGCTGCTTGTGTGCTCTGAGTCCTGGGATTGTTGTTTCCTGCTGTAAAGGCTTGGGATCAGACAGACGTGCCTGGAATTACATCCAGGGCCTCTGGAATAAGGCACATCCTTCCTGGAACTGCAGCCCCACCCTGGTTTATTTGTTGGCTTGGCCAGTTGGTGAAGAGAGAACATGGTGTATCTCTAAGGGAGGAGGTGGATTTGCTAACAGCTGCATTAGAAGGCTCTAGACTTTGCAAGTTTAAAGGGACTGTTATGAGTTACTGAGGTCACCCCCCTGCTCGTTACTTGCACCATGCTAATCGTCATGGGACAGAGACTCCAGAGCAACCTGATGCCTCCCTTCACCCTGACTGCTGGTCCGTTCTGGGATGCTGGGACCTGGAGTTTAGCACGATCCACTTGGTCTTAACTATGTGTGATTAAACTTTCTCAGAGGTCAGGAAGAACCTACAGTATTCTACAGCTCCCTCTCTGCCTCCCCTGCAGGTGGCGGAAGGTGTGTGAGCTGGCCTGGCCATCCAGGCATACCTGCTGCGTCGCCTTCTGGCACTGTGCTCTAGCTCCAGCTGTCTGGCTCAGGGGCTGCCTAATCATCACCTCCTGTTTCCTTTTGTCCTTCTGTACCAAGCTCAGACAGCTTTCATGGCTCCTCTTCCTCTATATCCACAAACCATGGGTGTAGCTTGTGCTTAGAGGATACTGCATTGAGAAAGGGACCCTGTGGACGTTTCTTCCACCAGGTCTGGGATCCAGCCAGGGCTAAGGCTTCCGAGGCTGGCTGTCAGCTTGGGCGGGGGCTGACTGGGCCATACTGTCTTCTCTGAACATTTCTGTTTTTCCTTCCAGGGCAGTGGCAGATAGGTGTTCTCAGGCTCAGGTTTTGTCTGGACATGTGACTTGGGGAACAATTTGCTTTGGAGATCAGAGCCTGTGAGGCAGACAGTGACGTCCCACAGCCCTCGAGGAGAGGCCCTGGCTATATCCCTGACGCAAACCGGTCTCCCTGTGGGCCCCGAATCATGCCACTGTGACAACCGAGTGCTGGAAGAGCCCAGGGCTCTTGCACTCGAGGGAGGGAGCCAAGATCCAGGATAGTAGAAGCACCCAGGATGAGGCAGGAGGAGAGGTCCTGACAACTAGATCAGGTTAGGAGCCACCAGCCTGGAATGAAGCGTGTCAGTGCTTATGAATCCAGCTCTTCCTCTGCCCTCCGTGCACCCTGAATGCCGTTTTTGTATCTGGGTTTCCTCCTTTGCAAATGGTAGTAACTGCGGGGCAGTTTGCCTCTTCAGGGTCTGTGTAATTTTTGGTTCTGTCTTGCCAGGAGATACTATGACAATAAAAGCCTGTTGTCATTAAGTAGGGATGCCAGCTCTCATTTCAGTTTTAATATCGTGTCTTTAAAGATTCTTAGGTGGGCAGGACAGCTATCTGTGGGGTTCCAAATGGTTTGATGTCCAAATGGTTTCCACAATACCCGTTAGAGTAGGTTCACCTGGACAGATTTCCCTGTAAATTCTGTGTGATGCGTCAGGAGCAGAAAGAATGTAACAAAGTAGCAGCTGTGCCATAGGCCTGTTCATTTTTGACATTGAATTTGATTAAGTGCCAGTATCTATTCAGCATGGATATCTATTAATAGAGGAGGTCTGATGACGGCCCTTTACTGAATCACTTTATTTACGGGTCGATGGTCAGAAGAGCTTGCTGGCCGTGCCAGTTCTGCCAACCTTGCTGCAAAAATATCCCAAGACGGCGTGGCCGGATTCGTGTGGCATCGTTTCCTCTCTCAGCCTCTTGCACGTGTTCCACTCGGGCTTTTCCTTGCCCCTCCCCTGGCGCCACTCTTGCCAAGGTGATCGGTGAGCCCCAAGTCACTGAATTCACCGCACTCTCTTCTCCATTCTCAGCTGACCTGACCCTCAGCAGGGTTTGACACAGCTTGTTACTTTCCTTTTCTCGAAAACCTTTCCTCCCTGAACTTCCAGGATACCACACACTCCTCCTTCTCCTTCGCCCACCAGCTGCTCCCTCTGTGTCCGCTGCCGGTTCGTCAGCATCCCCTTGGCCTCCACAGGGTGGAGCGCCCAGGGCCCCGCCCCAGGCCTCTTCTGGACCTGATCTCTCTTCCTTGGTGACAACATCCACTGTTTAATGATTTTACAAATCATCTCTTCTTTGGTAACCTCCAAATTTACTGAACTCTCTTATGAACTCCAGATTTTTATATCCAGCTACTTACTCAGCATGCGCCAAGAATGCCTAGAGAGCATCTCACATTAGTGCATCCCAAAGTGAGCTCTTGGTCCCCTCCTAACCTGCTCTCCCCACAGATTTCCCCTTCCAGCAAAAGGTATCACCATCACTCAGTGGCTCAGGCCAAGTTCTCATTTTTTCTCACCCCACATCCAATCTAACAGTAAATCTCATTGGCTCTGCCTTTAAAATCTAAGCAGAATCAGCCTCTTCTCGCTCGGCCTCACACTGCCCTATGGTTCAGGCTGCCATCATCCCTTGCCGGACCATTCTGATAGCTTCCCTCGGCCTCTGTACACTTTCGGTTTGTTCTCTGCACAGCAGCCAGTGTGAGCCTTCTACGATCTAAGTCAGATTGTTTCTCCCGCTGCTGTGAATCTCCCTGCAGAAACTCTTTCCATTAATGCAAAAGACTTTGGTTGGCTTCCTTTAAAGTCCAAAGATTTTCACGTGGCCTGAATGATCTGGCCGTCCTGGCACTTTCTCACATTATCTCCTGTTGCCCTCCATGCTCCCTCTGCACCAGCTGCACTGCTTCCCTCTTCTTCCCAGCACGTGCCTTAGGTACTTGCCCCAGAGCCTTTGCACAAGAAGAGGGTTCTTTAGCCTGGATACTGCCCCATTTCCTTCCCGTCTCAGCTCAAATATCACCTCCTCGGAGAGCCTCCCCTGGCCATCCTATCTAAACTAGCAGCACCCCACTTCCCTCCTTCACATTCTACTTGCCTTGATTTACTTTTCTTCATGGGCATTTGTAAATCATCTCATATGTTTATGTGTTTATTTGTCTCCCCACACCAGAGTATAAGCAGTGACTTTGGTTTACTGCTGTATCCAGTGTGGGGACGGTGCTGGCATATAGGAGATGCTTCGTAAATACTCGTTAAATGAGTGAATAATGAGTGCTGTGGCTCACTTTGTTGGACCAGGCAAGACAAGGGAATAAAGAAGGAGGGTTATGCTTAGCAGGCACAGGGCTGCCTCTGCGTGCCATAAAGGTCCCCTCTGTTTGGGGAAGGAGAAGCCAGTTTCTATAGCATCCTGCCTTTGGACATCCCTCTTGTGGATATCTCATGAGAATTTCCTAGAATCTGGTCTTTGGGGATAATGTTTTGACTTGCTAGGTTGCACAAAATAAGGTGAACAGTTTCCCATCTCTACCCCTAACCTATTTTCTCATTCTTCTTGTTCAGCTGCTGTATCAAGAATGGGCGCGATATGGAGTGTTTTACAAGTTTCAACCTATTGACCTCATCAGGTAAGATGTGGAAGGGGACTTTTGGGAGGGTCCCAGAGATGCAAATCCTGAACACTATGGCATTGACCCTTTTGGCCATTGGCAGTCTGTTGTTAAGCAGAGGGACCTTCCTTTCTAGCTTGTGTGAGCCCCTGCTCCGTGTCTTGTGGGTGGGGAAGCAGCTGGGGATGGGGCAAAAACCCATGTAGATTGTTTTACCATGACTCCATCTTGAGGTTTTCAGCACTGTGTTCTCCTTCCCTGCCTGATCTTTGGGAAGAGGGAAGGGAGCTGTCTCTCTTGTCTTCCCTTGTTGACCAAGGGACGGGACAATCTGGCAGATCACATGGGCAATACATTGGCTGGCCCGACAGGGAATGTGGGCTTTCTATGGCTTTTCCGTATTAGAAAGGAAGGGAGCCTGGGTCCTAGAATTCCTCCTTGCAGTGCTGCCCCCAGAGTGATGTGCTGTTGCCTAGCACCTTGGAAATTCCCCCAGCTTCTACAGAACATCAATGAAAAGTCCTCTGAAAGACCTCACTAGAATGCAGTGGGCCTGACTAGTCTAACAGGGTGTTGAGGGCTCTGGGAATTAGACTCTCAGAGCCCAGCCTTCTTCTGGCGGGAACATTACGTGCCAGTACTGTCAAGTGGGGAAGCGCAGGCTGAGTGTCTGGAGACGTGAGTCCTGGGTCCAGGCCTGGCCACCGAGTGCTGCTGTTTCTCTGGGCAAGCCCCATTCCCTCTTTGGTCTTCTGGGTGCTGGTCGTCCTAAATTGGGAGGCTGAGCTAAGGAATCTGGGAGGTCATTTGGTAGAACATGCTCATTACGCAGAGATGGAGGGTTAGGGAGGAGGCCTTAAGCCTGACCTGATGGACTCCCTGCCCTGCAGTCACGTGTGGCTCTCTTAATGAGCCAGTCAGTCAGCCTGAGAACAGAGAGTGTTCCTGGCTGGCCGTCCTGGGCTGGGATCGTGAGAGGGGCAGCAGCCAGAAGAGTTGAGTCTAGAGGGAGGAATTCCAGCTTCTTCTTGGAAACAGAATGCAGCGTAGAGACCAGAGTTTGGGCAGGCTCACCTCCTACACAGAGATGCGCGGCCCTCCCAGGGGACTGGGGCTTGGTTGGATGTCTATTGAAAGCAGGTGTTCCAGCTGAAGACCCTTAGCTGGGTTGCTTGGTGGGTGGGGAGCAGGGGCATGGGGTGCCTGCAACTGTGGCACCCTCGCCTGGCAACTCCTGTCCCCTGGCTGCCTTTCATGCAATGTGGGCCGCCTAGACTGTGTCCTATGCCACACCAAGGCTGCTCGCTCCTTTCTTGGTGGGCTTTGATCTTTCTCTCTGTGTCTCAAGTGGCCACCCACTCTGTTGCCTGTTTTCTCCAACTACCCATTTGTTTTTTAAAAGTATGATTAAAATATAAAAACTCTGCCTACCAGACAGCCCTATCTTTTTTCTCCAGAGACTTCAGGCGACTGACCGCCAGCTAAGTGGGAAATGGCTCCAATATGCACTTGGCTTTGGCCACCAAAGCAGCCTCACCTGCAGGGGAAGAATTGCCTTTGGAGCGCAGCCCTGCTCTGGGGCCTGGCAGTTCCTGAGGATGGAAAGCTTAAATCTGTCTAGATGGGCATGGTGTGCAGAGGCTATGCACAGCTCGGGGCAGATGAGATGGCTCGGGCGCTCCCGTAGCCCCTGGGCAAGGCACACGGAGCCTTAGGCATCCCTCAGACCCTGGCTGGGAGGAAGGGAAGGCGGAGGCAGGTGGCTGCTGTTGTCTGTCCAGGGCCGTCAGGAACCAGGAACTCTCTGACCTTGGGAGCTGCTAGACAGAGAAGGAATGTAGGGCCAGGGCCAGGGGTCCTCTAGGGGCAGAGGTGGGCAAACAGAGACAGAGAAACCATGAGAAGGTGCCGGGAGGGCTGGAAAAGAGAACCCTGGGGTGCAGCCTGTGGGGGCAGCTGCCCACACTCAGCAAGCTCTGCACCGAACTCCTTATTTCACACCTCCAGCAGATGGCCTTGGCTTGCCTTCTCTGGTTCTGTCGAAGGCCTCTCCTTCTTCCTCTTCATCCTCACACAGCCTTGGGACCTCCTCTCTCCCTTCCCACACCCTAGTCCGACTCCAAGGCTTGGGGGTGCCCCTTTAGTGCCATTTCTGTCTTCTGCCATGTCCCCTCCCTCACTCCTGTCACTTCCCATTGGGGCCTTTGGCCCACAGAGCCCGCCTTGTGCTCCCTGCCCAGAGCCACGGCCGCCTCCCGCTGTGATAGTTGTGCCCCCTGACCACTTATTAACGTGGAGGGTACACTCTGTGTGCCTTGTGGAGAAGGTGCACTCATCTGGTTGGGGTTGAGAGACGGGCAGGAGCAGGGGTGTCTTGATGCAAGTTGAATGTGATAATTCATGCAAAGGCGTGGCCAAGGCATTTCCCGCCTATTTCCCTGGGCACTCAGCTCCTTGCTTTTAGCACGGAGCGTCTGTTCCTCCTCTGCATTCCCCACGCTCCTCCCCCATGCCAATCGTGTGGAACACTCTGAAACCCTGTATGGTCAGTTGACAGCCCAGTGCAGCGGGAGATCTGTTTGTGTGTTGAAACACAGGGACTAGCTGGCCTTCCCAGTCTCAGGCCTTCAAGCCTAATTTGAGTCTTGGGGTTTGAGGCTCCCTTCCTGGACGTTGAAAGTCAGCAGAGGGGAGGCAAGATGCCCTTCCTGCAGCCGTTGGCCCTGCCTCCACCAGCTGCACTGTCATCCCTGCCCAGCAGGCTGCACTGTGACACTGCTCACGGGTCCCTCCCAGCCCAGCCCAGCGCTCTCCACCCTGATCCCACCTGTGCTCTGGAGACCTTGGCTCTTGCCGGCCTGAGCTGCCTCTGTGTGTGTGTGTGTGTGTGTGTGTGTGTAAGAGTTGCCTTGACAGTTCCCTAGGGAGGTACCCCGCGGGGACCCAGGTAAACAGGTACAGCCTAACCCAGATTTCTCTGGGAACTTCCAGCCAGCAGCACTTGTGTCCTGGTCTGTGCCCTGGCCTGTGACTAACAAAATGGGAAATGATGCCTGAACTGGGGCAAAGTGGCTCTGGCCCCCGAGGGAGCCATAGGGGCCCTCACAGCCAGAGGAAGGGCTTCGCCTGCGCTGCGCTGGTGCAATGCCGCGGGGACCCCGGAGGGAAACCGCCTGCATTTTCTGAGGGAGCTGGAGGACCTGAGGCTTTTTGGATTTGTACAGGTCTGATCCAGTACTACTAGGGACCATGGCTTGTGTTTTCACTACCATTAATATTTTCCCACAGGCTGATTTTCTTAGCTTGGAAGTTTTGCTATAGATGAGACAAAATGATAGGCTTTAAGCACCTTCTGAGTTTAGCTCCTGACTATACTGTGCTGAAACTGATGTCCAAAACACTTTTTATTTTTAAGCATCTGCCACTGACTGCCTGTGACAGCATGAGAAACAGAGGGTTCTAGAGGTCCCATGCATTATCCCAAGGGGATTATCCCCAGGGGATCAGGCACAGGGACCCTTCGCTATACCACACCAAGGCTGCAGTACAGAGAGGGGTGGGTCCTTGCTTGTTTCCGTCTTTCACTGATGCTCCCTTCACAAGTGGGGCTTCCTGAACTGAAAATCAGGCCCTAGGCATGAAAGCTCGTCCGTGCGGCAGCTCTGGAGTTCTCCTAGAAATGTCCCAGCTTGGGTTGGGCGTGGTGACTCACACCTATAATCCTAGCACTTTGGAAGGTCAAGGTGGGAGGATTGCTTGAGCCTAGGAGTTTGAGACCAGCCTGAGCAAGAGTGAGTCTCTATCTCTACAAAAAAATAGAAAAATTAACCGGGTGTGGTGGCGCATGCCTGTAGTCCCAGCTACTCAGGAGGCTGAGGCAGGAGGATTGCTTGACCCCAGAGTTGGAGGTTGCTGTGAGCTATGATCACACCACTGCACTCCAGCACGGGCAAACAACAACAATAATAACAACAAAACCCAAGAAATGTCCCAGCTTGAAGCCTTGAGATATGGAGCAGCTTCCACAAGGATCTGAGAGGAATCTCCATGGGGGTGCCATTTCAAGAGCTTTGGGTGGTACTGTGCCCCCACCTTGCTTCACACCCAGACCATCTTACAATCCCAGCCCTCTCCCGTCCCACCTGCAGGGGGCCTGCCCAGAACCCCAGCATCCCAGGAACTGTCTCTCCCTCCTCCCACTGCAAGGCACAGGTCATTGTGCTTGCCCATGTCCCCGAGGACGACTGCCACCGGCAGGCTGTGTGATTGGACTCATCTTACCCAGTTTCTGGGCCCCACTTCTATGCTTCTGAAATGAGACACATCCAAATTCCTCCAGGAGGGTGACAGAGGAGGCCACATTCTTTCTTAGGCAGCTCCTCGGCTGGCCAGGCTTGGGAAGGTCCGGCTGCAGCTGGTTTAGGGGAGGGAATGGAGAGAGAAAAATGTTTATCATCCCATGATTAATTATTTCCTTAGGCCTGCTGCCTCCTCCTTGATCTTTCCTCGGGGTTTAGAAAGGCAATTAAGCTCAACGCAGTAAACATTTACCGATGCTTACGATGAGCAAGTCTCTTTGCTCGGCAACAGGGGATACGCGGCAATGATGAAAGTAGTTTATTGCCTTCAGGATCTAGCAGTTATGCAGGGAGACAGATATGGGCAAGACAGGATGCGGCGAGGGCTTTCAGGGCTATAATAACATACAGACATAATGGGATAGGACAACAGGTGAAGAGTAATTGCTACTAGCAGAATAAGGGAAGACTTCTTGGAGAGGTGACACTTGAATTAGAAATGTTGCTTTCTGAAGGACTGAGGTCTTTAAATGTGTATTTAATCACCAGCGTGGACTGCCCTGGGTGTGCATTTATTGCTTAGCCTGATATTAATCACACGGACCCAAAGCCGGTCCTTCCTCACTGTTGACTGGGAGTGGTCTATCATCTCTGGGGATTTTCTGCCCACCTGGCCAGGGTCCCTTGCTCTGCCGGTGAGCTAGCAGGGAAGCTGGGGTTGGAAGGAAGCAAGGCTGGGTCTGCGGGAGGCTAAGAAGCGGGTTGAGTGGGACCAGCACCGCAGCATGTGCACAGGGCTGAGCGCTTGAGAGGTGGGGTTAGCTGGGAAATGTTTTGCAGTCTGGAAAGAAATAATATCTGTGGGCCTGAAGACTATTCTTTTTCCTCTGAGGGTGTGAGAGCAGAGCAGAGAGAGAAAAGCAGGCAGCAGCCGCCGAGGCGAGGAAGAAACCCGGAGGATTATGCGGCGTGTTCTGGCCCGTTGTATAGACAGGGTATAGACCAGGCTGCTGATCCAGTCTAGCTGTGAAGGGCTCTACCCAGTCTCCTTCTCTCAGTGCTCCAGCGACTGCCACTCACTCCAGGTGCACCCTTCGCAGGGAAGGCTGCTGGTGCCATGGCTGGCCGATGGAAAGGAGTTGGGGTACACTGCTCTCAGCTCCAGTTCAAGATCACAGCCAAGGACTGTCTCTGTCTCCCGAGGGTGGCCTCCCCCGCCTCACAACAGCCTTCCACAGATGGTGGCCCTGTTTGGGATCACATTTTTATATCCCTTCCTGCAGTATCAGCCACATGGCACAGATGGTGGATCCCAAGGCACCAAGGGACTCCCCCATGTTCCCTGTGGCCACCCAGAGTTCCAGGCAGGGCTGGGGAAGGAAGGTGCTGGCTGGCTCCCTGACCTCTACATCACGTCCCATTTCCCCGGGAGGGAGAAAAGCTGGTGTTGGTCTGAAAACATATGACAAGCTACATACGTTGTGCCCTCTTGGCCCTTGTGTGCATTAAACTCTCAGCTATCCAGACCCCTGGGAACAAACCATAGTATCACAAGGTGGGAAGAAGCTTAGATACCAGACAGTTCCACACCTGCCCTGGAAGGAAGGGATGAAGAACTCTCACGGCACATCCGCCTAGCAAATGCCCAGCCCCTGCTCGATTTTTCTTGTGATAGGGAGCACCTTTCCTCAGGGGCAGCTTGTTTCTCTGTTGGACACTTCTAGCCACAAGGTCATGGAGCCAGAGTGAGAACCCTGTGCATTTCCCTGGCTTTGGCTTTAGTTCCCCTTTCTGGAGCTGCACAGAGCGAGAGGACCTTGTTGTGTGGGTCAGCCTTTTAAGTATTTGAGAATAGCTCTAGTGTTCATAACAGTTCTCATATACCCGAGCTTTCTTTCCTCCACCCCAAACACTCCCTGCCTTTCTGCACTTCCTGGTGTGGCGCGGGCTCCTCAGACAGCCTCATCATCGCCATGACCCTCCTTGGGGTGCTGGCCGGGAAGCTGAGAGGCGGCAGCTCACACCTCCCCGGTGGAGCTGGGCCGGTGCTTACTTTGCTGGGCGTGTGACAATGAGTTACGTGTGGCCCCCTCTCAAGAGGTGTAAGTTCAAGGTGAAATCTCCACACTCGGAGATGACTACTGGGCTATTCTGGGAAATGAAGGGACAAGCCGATGGAGAAAACTTGCAAAACGTAGATGAGGCTGTGGAAAAACATCCTGGGGGACAACTGACTCCCACAGTAGTCATCTGTGCTGGGCTCAGGGGTATCCACCAGGCCTCAGGCAGAGAGCTTTGGGGAGGTGACTATAGCTTTCTAGAAACATCCATGTGATGTGCTGTAACACCACAGACCCTTGAAACTCTCAGAAAACATTTTAGAAACCAAACTAGGCTCACATCCCTTGGTGACCTACCACATCACGGCAAAGCCTCCCGTGTGCCAGCGTAGGCCGTCACGCCTAAAGAGAATTCAGCCAGGCTGGAAATATTCCACGGAAGGAAAAGGAATGTGGTCAAACATTGGGAGAGGTGGCCACGTGGAGACAGACTCAAACAAGTAAGAGCTCCTTCCTCTAGGAAGAAAATGGAGAATGAGTGAGGCTGGGGCTTCGGAAATTAAAAGATGGATGGTGTGACTGTGGACCTGTTCATCAAACCGCAAAGTCCTTGCCTGGCGACATTTCTTATGCCAGGAGCAGGGGTTAAGAAGGAAAAGAGCTCAGTTTGGGCTCCAGCTTTGTTTCCAGTTGGTATAATATTTGGGCAGGACACTCTGTCTCCAGCCTCAGTTTCCTCAGCTGTGGAATGGGCATAGTAGCACCTGTGCTAGCTTCCTACAGTACCGCTGTGAGGGTTAAGCTGTTATTTACCTGCTCTCTCTGGGGAAATTATAATACTCATTAAAGTAGCAGAATTTTATATGGTTCTTTAGCTCAAGAGCTCCAACAAATATTGTATACTCATAAGATTATGGTTTTTGTTGTGAATCAGTGCACCATAATTGTGCACTTTAGATGTGTGCCCACGATGCCTCACAGCCGCTCTGCAAGGTGGCCATTATTACCTCCGTTTTACAGATGAGGATACTGAGCACAATGAGGTAGAGGCTTCCCAAAGCCACAGAGTGAGCCCATCTGGAATGCAAACCCAGGCCCGGCTCTAGAAACTTTTCCCCATCGCACCATGAGGCCGAAGGTGCTGTGGAGCTCCGTTCAGCCTGTCAGGCCAGCTGGGTTTCCAGCCATCTAATGTCAGTCCCTGCGATCCCCAATGTCCTAGGGAAAGCCACGGGGTGGCCTGCTGGTGAGCGCAGCGTGCCGACCACAGTCGGCCTCTGTTTTACGATGGGGTCATCTTCACGAACATCCCTCTCTGTGCTTAGCAGGTGTGTGTCTCACGCTCGGGGCCTCTGTTCAGCAACCCCAGAATGCCATGTTTTTGATTTCTCATTTCTATTTTTTTATGGTCTTTTTTTTTTCTCTGATTCCTTCCATGTTGTCAGATTGTCAGCTGTCATTTCTTGCTTTTGTCAAACGAGTAGCTTCTGTTCCCGACTCTAATTGGCTGCTTTGTCTCAGTTGCAGCTTCAGTAACCAGACACCCAAGCAAGTTAGTACTGAGCACAAAGTAAGATGCTTCCATGGTCCGACCTGGAGTCTGGCTTCTGTTGGGTGTGGGAAATTGCACAGGGCCTGCCTTTGTAGTGCAGATGTCCTCTTTTGTTTCCCAGTGACGGTGAAATGATGGTTTTGAAGCTCAGGGGGCCTCAGAGACGCGACCAGAGGGAGGATGACACAACAGGGTGCTCTCACTGGGAAGAGCTGCGTTTTGTTCTCATTGCTTGTGTGGGGAGGTCACAAGAAACCCAGCCTATCAAAGACTTTTTCTTAAAATAGAATGCGAGTCAGTGCATCGACAGTCTACTGGATGCAGAGCTTTGTGCTGGGTCTGGTCTCGTGGCCTCAAAGAAGGGGGAAAACAGGAAGCTTGAAGTGTAATCGTGAGACAAGGTACTCACAGCAGAAAATGTCTGGTGTAGGTCACAGAGCTGTCAAGTAGCACCAATTGGGAACTGACGTTCAAAGCTGTGCAGAGCAGTTGGGGCAAGGTGGTGAAAGGTTTTGAAGGGCTTAGTAACTGGCTCTGGTGTGGTTAATTAGGGAAAAATGAGACTTACGGGACAAGTGAATTTTAAGTGGAAAGCAGAGATTTGAAGGAGGAAAATATGGTTGGGAGATTTACAAGATTGGGACGTAGGCATTCTTGGTCAGGAGGTGTTGAAAGCAGGGACTCAAGCATGGGCTGGCACAGAAGGGCTGAGAAGAAGGCTCAGGGCTGAGGGAAGGGGTTGGAGGAGACATCTGAGACAGCGTTGGGGAAGACTGCGACACAGGGATCGTGGCAGCGGGGAGCGGCAGATGCTCTTGAGTGGTTCCTCTGGAATTCAGGCAGGCAGGAGACACAGGTCCAGAAGGGCCTCAGGACTCCTTGTATGCACAGCCGGACAGGTGAGGGTGGGCACGTGGAAGTTCAGTTCTTCATGCACCCTCGTGTGTGGGGAAACTCTGGGCAAGTCACTCAGCCCCTGTGGACCGACTGAAGTTCCCTGGTGGTTGCATCTCTGCCACAAAGCCTCTTGGCAGGTGCAGTTTTGTCTGTGGGAGTTAAGGTCTCAGGTAGATCTCAGGGACTTCTCTTCCCCTGCAAGCAGTGAGGGGATTGGCCCTGGGATGGGTTACCATGGACACGGCCCAACTGTTTGATCCCGGGAGCCACTATTTGGCCACGTGTCTCCCTGGAACCCCTGAGCTCCCCACTCCCGCTAATGATCTTCCCTGGAGTGATGTTCTCCACCCACTCCACATGGTATATAACCAACATAAACAGAAAACGTCTTAACACATTGAATAACATCAGTGGAACACACATTACAACAACAACCACAAGATAGCTAAATTTAATTAGCCCGGCACGCCCAGACTTTTCGAACAGGCACATGCCTCTGTTTTAGAAACGGAAAACCACAGCATTTTGTGGGTCTGGAAGTCACAAACATAAGAAAGAAAAAAAATGCACACACACAAACCTTCAAGATCTCTGCCTGAGAGACTGCTGCTGTCTTCTAGTACCTTCTTGGGATTATCTCGAGGGATTCAAAGATGTCGGCAGCTGGGTGACGGCCAGTGAGCGCTGTGCGTCCCCGGCATGCGGTCAGCTCAGACGGGAGGAGTTTACGGAGCTCGGCCTGGGTTGCTCGGCCTGCATCAGGGACAGGGGAACCCTCCTGGGGCTCAGGCCTCAGGGCTGCTGCCGTGGCCCCACTGGTTTCCTTCGTAGAATCCATGTTCAACTGAACACAGCCGAGAGAGACACAGAGGGGGCTGCAGGGCTGGAATTTTGAACTGTTCGTTTGAGCATTTAGTCCAGAGGAGGGCAGTGCATGAGTCGCAGCTGTCATCAGTTCTAACAAAACGGCTGCACTTCTGCCCATCCTCGGCCCTCGGCGGGAGGCAAGCCGCCCTGCTGGGGGAAGAGAAGCAGCCATATACCAAGGTGTCCTGAAAACCCCAGCAGGTGCCTCACGTCGGTCTCTCTCGCTGTGATTCGATCCTTTTCACTTCTCTTCAGTCGGCTGCTCTGCCCAGCACGGTCCAGTTCCTCTGTCCAGTCCTGTGAGATCCTGTCCGGTTTGGGTCTGCCAGCTCTTCGCTGGGGTTTGATTCCTGTGGATTTAGGAGGTTAAGTACCCTGATGGTGCGACAGCCAGCTAGGTCTGCACATCCTGCTTGGGTCAGCCGCTGCCTGGGGCACGCTCCCGTCGCGAGGGCGAAGACATGCCGTACCTCTCAAGGCAACTGCTGATGCCACATTTGCCAGCGTTCCATCCGCCAAAGCAAGCCACGTGGCCACGCACAAATCCTTGGCGCTGGCAAGTACAGGTGTCCTCTTTCTTAAGTGGAGGGAAGTTAATATTAGTATTTACTGCACACCAATCCAATGTCCCACACTGTGCCAACAGGCGTAAACTAGGATTGTCTAGGGCGAATCTGCACCTGTGGGCTGACTGGGTCTGACCATAGGAGTTTGTGATCTCGCAGGGAAGACAGATAACGCCTGGTTAATTGGGAGGGTGGCACAGGCTGCCACGGAGAACAGGGCTGTGTTGGGAATATTGATTCAGGCAATCTAACCTGGTTGGAGAAGACCTCCCTGAGAAAGTGGCAGTTAAACTAAGATTTAGGGGATGAGGCAAAGCAAAGACGAGCTGGGCGAAGACAGGAAAATAATGACAACGGCTAAGAGCTGCATTTCGCTGCCATGTGGCAGGCTCTGTGGAAGCCGTTGCTTTTGCTAACTCGTGGCCCTTTGAGACAGACCCTGTTATCCTTATTTTACTGAAGAGGAAATTGAAGCACAAAGAGGTTAGCAAGTGTCCCCAGGTCACACAGCTAGCCGGTAAGAGACACAGGAGTTGAACCCCTGAGACTGCCCTGCTGCTGGGGGAGCGAGCTGGGTGCTCTGCAGTGGGGTGGTAACAGGGTGGGCCGCGGAAGAGCTTGTGGGCTGAGTGCAAAGTTTGGTCTGTACCGTCAGGGAAAGGGTATGTCATAGAAGCGTTTGGTGCAACATGTGGGTGGTGCCGACACGATCAGTTTGGTTTTACTTTTGAAGGATCTGGGGCTTTTCTGTTGGGGCACTGAAAAGGAACCGGGATCGTATTTGTGTGTCTAACAGGATGGAGAGGTGGGCTGGAAGGCACTGGGAGAAGAACGACTTCTCCTAGATGTCCTCTGTCTTTCAGAGAGGCCTTGGGGGCAGTGTGGACGCCGTGACTCTGAGCCTCTTTCCTCCTCCTCCTCAGCCTCCCCCTCCTGGCTAGCCCCAGGCTCAGGCTGTGAGGGTGGGTGTGAGGGTTCTCTCCCTGCCCAGCAGTGGGTAGGGTCGTGCTGTGGGGACGCTCATGCCAGCGCGTCACTCCCTCCCTCTGTGGGCCAGCTCACCACCCCCACGTGTGCGTGATCCAACTGAGTCGTCCTGGTAACCTGCGGACTTGGCATGATCATTGTCTCTGCTTTCAAGATGTGGACGCTATGGCACAGAGTGGACAAGTAAGTCCCTTGCCCCACATCTCAGGCAGTGTGACGTCAGGGCCCGTTATCTCCCCTGCTTTGCTCCACTTTCAGAGAGGCACAACCACAACTCCCGGGAAGAAGCCTTGCAGCGGCTGGGAGCTGAGTGGAGAATGTGGTCGGACATTCAGGTGTGATGGCAAAGGGTCTCTAGGAGTTTTTAGAGTGAAACAGACCTGGCTTCTGAAGCTGGGCTTGCCACAGACCACAGGGCTTAGGAATTTAGATCTGGGAGGGGGCTTAAGAGCCATCCAGACTCATCCCTCATGTTAAAATCCTTTCCAAGAACTCAGGAGGCAAGGGGACAGGGGCATCACGTCTCAGGCCACTTCCAGACGAGGGATCTTTACTCTGTGCCACTGTAACTGGCTGACATTTAGTACAGATGGTGGTGATCCGGGAGGAAGAAGGGTGTGTGGGATCCGAGCTGGTGAGTGATGCCCCAGGCAGGTCGACTTACACACCATCTTCCTCACCTGCAGACTGCGGATAGGCCAGGTGATCTGCAGCATCCCTTCCAGGGTGAACTTTCTGATGTTCTGCAGAGACAGAATCTCAGTCCTGAAGCTGGTGTGGGTACAAGGCCAGGGCCTCACCAGGAGGCCAAGTTGAACCAGGGATTGCAACCCAGGAGTCTGGACCCCAGCTCTGGACTCCATCGCTTAGATCACCACCACCAGGGCACCTCCCACCCTATGTCCTTGAATTTCTCTCTTCCTCTTCCCCAACCCCTCCCCCTTCCTGAACACCCCCATCTCTGTTTTCTTTTGCCTCTCTGGCTTTGATCACATCTGGAGCATTTTGTAGTTGATGAGTGTGTGTTTTCCTGTTGGGACACATGGTGTATATCAGAGGCACTTAAGAAGCTCTGGACAATGAGCGGAAAAGTCTGTGTGGCATCTCAGGGGCTGCTGGCCTGGAGGGTGGATGGCAGCTGCATGCAGGGGGACCTGGTGTGAGGACCAGGGACTCTCTGGGAAGGCCCAGAGGCCCAGCCCAGGACTGCTGCTGCAAATGGCTTGGAGTTGTCAGGTAGGGGTGGTGCACGGGAATTGTGTGTGTGTGTGTGTGTGTATGTGTGTGCATGTGCAAGAGGACTGGAAGGAACCCTCCACCTTGTTGCCATGGGAGGCTACCTTCAAGGATTTGTTCTTCATGGTAACTGGGGCTCTTGTCTGCACATCCAGTGACATAAACCAGTGGTATGTCACCTACAGGTGGACAGTGGGTGAAAGTAATGTGGGGTTCTCTGTTTCTGAGAGGTGAGGGCAGGCAGGACTAGTGGCAGTGAGGGTGCAGGAGATGCAGAGTGGGCTTCCCACAGTGAATGAGCTGGAGTGTGCCCACCCCTGTGTCCCTCCTGATCCCCTCCCCTAGTGTGGGCTTGACATCCTCGGAGTCCCCGGGGCTGGGCAGGTTAGATAGAGTCCTGGTAATTCTATGCAGGTGAAGATGCTCTGGGCAGGAAGGGTGGTGGTAATGGAAGCAGACAGGCTCTGGGAGGGTTATTCTGGAGGACCAAGGTCACACTTGCTTGTGTTTGTTTCGTTCCTTGTTGTGGGTAGCCCTGCCTGCACGCCACAGAGCCTGAATCCTCACCCCTCAGGCTTCATGGCTGGCTGTGCCCCCCCACAAACCTCTCTCTTGTCCCCTTGAACCTTCTCCTCCTTCCTCCTCCGACAGCCCTCAGCCTTTATCCCTTGTTCTTCTCATCCCCTGTCCTTACCAAGCCATCTGAGCCACGGTGTTTCTATTCACTCCGGGTGACATCTTCCAGCCTTGGGGAGAAGTTACCACTGTCTGAGCCTGCTGGAGGTGATCTTGGAAAGTGATGGAAGGTATTTATAGGTCGAGGGTAGGGGTGGGGCCGGGGAATGCCATGCAGAGTTCAGCCCAGAAGATTGTTTACACTATTGCAACTCCAACAGAGAACAGCCTTGTCTATCCATGGCTCAAATTAAATTTCAAATGCCTCTGAACTCAGGGTTAGGAACATAAACAACTGGTGAGTTGTAGACTTCAAGCAACGAGCAAACTC
This sequence comes from Lepilemur ruficaudatus, assembly GCA_963574885.1. Classification (NCBI taxonomy): domain Eukaryota; kingdom Metazoa; phylum Chordata; class Mammalia; order Primates; family Lepilemuridae; genus Lepilemur; species Lepilemur ruficaudatus. Next base: position 99,228 of record CAUYRT010056770.1, on the reverse strand, counting down.
AGCAGGGGAGAGGCCTGGTGCAGGGCTGGCTGGGGATGGATTTTTCCAACTGATGTTTCTCCAAGAGACTTCCCTGCCTTCTTGGATTCCAGGGACTAGAGCACCTCTCTTGGGCAGCACATCTAGGAGTGTGGCTTCTTCTTGGTTGTGAAGCAATGAGGGGAAAAAGGAGAGGAGATTTCTTAGTCCTTCCATTTAATTTGTCCTGCTTAGGCAGGGAATTTAGGAAGAGGGTAGAGGGCTGAGTGAAAGGCCTGTGGAGTCACATCAGGGAAGTCTCTGACATTTATATTTCTGTCTTAAGGCAGAGCACCAGGGCTTGAGCCTAAGCACAGGATGCTGTGATGAGGGCTCGAGCTTGCCTAGCCTGGCCGCTCCGGTGGGAGAAATAGGTGGCCACCACTGTGGTGTGACTGGCTGATTCATTAATTTATTCATCATTCAATCTACTCAATGATTCAACAAGCACCTACACTGTGGCAGGAACCAGCTCCAATAGTGGTAACAAAAAATCCTGACCTTCAAAAAGCTTGTAGTCAAGTTGAAGAAAAAGGTAAGTCAGCTAACACCTGCAGATGCATGATAAATGCTGAGACAGGATACGTCTCTCAGAGTTATGAAAGAGGGGCTTTTGAATCCGTCAGAGGAGGCCTCCTGGAAGATGCAGTGGCTGGGCTGAGTTTTGAATAGTGAATTGATATGAGTTGGGTGTAGGAGAGGGGGGTGGACAGCAAGAATTAAGGTATGAAGGGGTGAAAAGTAGGGTGTGGCTGGAATGCAGAGTGTGCATGGGGTTGGGAGGTGAGGTGGGAAGGGTAGGCAGGGTTAGATCATCATGCCAGCCTTGTCATTAGCTAAGGTGATGTGGAAGTATTTTAAGTAGGAAATTGGTAAGCTAAAACTTTAAGGATGTTATTTGAGGGATAGAAAAATTTCTCCTTGTTACTTTTCCCAAAAGTAGATGCAGCCAGTGCAAAGCAAGGCCTGGTGGAAGGGGGCATAGGTTGGATCTCTAGTGGGAGAGGGGTGCTAGGGTGGGAGAAGAATTATAGCTTCTTGAGAGGGAAACCTCAGATGAAGAAATGGAGGCTCAAGAAAGAAAACTCAGTAGCCTAAGGCCACAAGCTGCCAAGTGCCAGGGCTGGGTCTTCTGGGTGAAAGCCAAAGAGAAATGATGAGCCTGTAGCCTTGCTCAAGGTGGCCGTGTCTTCTTCATTTTCAACATTATCTTTTACTTGTGGAAATGGGGCAGGAGTCTTCCCGGCAATGTTTATGCAGAGTACACATGCAGACTACAAATTCACCACCCCCCGGCATTTTGCCAGGATACTTCCTAAGAACGGGGCTTACTTGTTTGTATTTCATCTTCTTCTGTTCCCTGTTCCCCTGGGGTGGAGATTGTAAAGAACAAAGGCAGAATGATTGGCCAGCGTCAGTCAAGGGAGCTGTTTCCAGAGGTCTAGTCACTAGCTCTAGGCCCTTGAGAATGGGCGACAGGCTTACCAAATTTTCAACTGATACACATCTAGGTAAAGTAGTTACCTTGAAAGATAACAGAATCAAGATTCAAAATGTTCTTGACAGGATGAAACCCTGAGTCAAAACCAACAAGGTGAAATGTAATAGTGGTAAATGTAAAGCCTGTTAATAGAATACAGGATGGAGAGACCTGGTTTGGCAGGCATTTGTGTGAGAGAGATGGGGGTGGTGATGAATTGAGCACCGATGAATGTGAGCTCTCAACGCATGGCCAAAACATCAACTTGTTTTACACTGGAGCAAGGAACTCGTGGAATACAGATTGTAGGTTATCATGGTGTTACCACCCTTGCACTGTCCATCCCCATGGAGGATAGTGTTCAGTTCTGGGCACCCCATTTTAAGTAGTAGATTGGCACTAGAGAAGATTCACAGATGTTGTAAGTTGGTGAGCCCATGGGAAACATTTCAGCCAATAGACATTTTTAAAAATTTGATTTAAAAGATGTAAAAACATTAAATGTGAATATTTTCAGTTGGAGCTCATGCTCTCTAGTTCCCTGGAGTACCCAACATCCCCTATTATCTTATGTCCAACCCAGGGGCTGACATTCCACTATTTCACTTAAATTTGCAACCCTTGTGTTAAAGCAAGAGTTCCCAACTTTTGCAGCACATCATAATCACCTGAGACACCTTAAAAATGCAGATTCCCCATTTCCACAACTGCCCATGATGGAGTACAGGTACAGGACTAGCTTTTCTGCTATAAACAACTAGAAACGTGGTTAAAATAAAATAACTGTTTTTGACGTTAGACAGTAGGCAGGTAATCCCTAAGAAAACAAGGTTAGCGTTACAGTGGCTCTGAACAAGTACAAAAGGAAATAGCAAAATGATAGACTTAAAGTCAACCATATGGATAATTATATTAAGTATAAATAGCCTAAACATTAAAATTAAGAGGTAGAAATTGTCAGATTTAGTAAAAATGCAACACTCAATTATATGCTGTCTACTAGAAACCTACTTTAACTACAAAGGCACAGATATATTAAAAGTAAAAGGATGACGTAAGTTATACCATGTAAACACTAATTAAAAGAAAGCCGAAGTGGCTATGTTAATATCAGAACAAGAATATTATCAGAGATATAGATAATATTTATACTGATCAAGAGCTCAATTCATTAAGAAGACATAACACTCCTAAATGTGTGTGTACCTAATAACAGAGCTTCAAAATAAATGGAGCAAAAATTGACAAAGCAAAAAGAAATATACAAATCAATTTTATTTGGTGATTTCAACTTTTTTGGCAATTGACAGAACAAGTAAACAGTTAGGATATAGTATACTTGAAAAACATTATGAATGAACTTGTCCTTATTGATATTTATAGAACACTACACCCAGACTGCAGTAAACACACTATTTTCACATATATGTGGACCACTGACTGAGCTAGATTATATTCTAGCCCATAAAAAAATTCCAATGATTTTTAAAGAATTCAGATCATATAGCATATATCCTCTGGCCAAAATGGAATTAAATTACATATAATTAACAAAGTGACCTACCCAAAGATCATCCTGCCTACTGCCCTACATTTATGCAGAACCAACCACACCTCATTCTTCTGTTACAAGCTGACCTAAGCCAATTAAGTCATGCACAATTATTTTCTGCCAGACAATGGTGACCTCTGAAGAAGTTTTGAAATAAATGACAATTATTGACTAAACATTTATTAGCAAACATGAAAACAGAAGTAGTTCATATGAGCTGTTCAGGATGCCCCAACTTAGTGTTCTTTTATAGTCTCTGACCGTCTCCTTGCCTGAAAGAAACACCTCAATTCTGTGACAGAACTTTGTCACTCTTAAAACTAGTGTCAGAGAAATAGAATCCAAGCATGGGTCAAATGACTCTGTAAAATGAGGAGAAATTGTTTTTATTGATTTTTTTTTACTTTTAATTTGAAACAATTTCTAATTTACAGGTGTATTTCAAAAATAATACTAAGAACTCCTTATTGACAGCACTCAGATTCACCAGTTGTTCACATTTGCCACATTTACTCAGCTAGACACAGAGCCCTGGTATTTATAAAGGAGGGTGAGGAGTGCGTCTGAAATATGTCTGGCCAATCCATATTATCTGAATACCTCATATCATCGAATGAGAGCCCTTTTCTTACGTTTGTTATACCAGTCAACGGGCTGTTATTTTCACCAGTGAAAATCCATTTCTGACACTCTACATGCTAATTAACCAGGTTCTGGTCATTAATAGTGATCACCGAGGGCAGAAATGATTATAGCAGCCTCCTTTGAGCTGGGCTTTCTGAACACCTGGCCCTGGGCCTTCTCGAGTGCCACCTGCCCCACAGCTTCAGTCCAGTAAGACAATACTCTCACATTTTATATGATGAAGTATTTGAAAGAAAATTCTACACATTGTAACATTTTCCTAGATGGTTTCCCCCCTTTTATAGATGTCCAGGGAAGGATGCCCATTGGCCTCATTGCAACCCTTCCCAATATCTCACACAGTCATCAGGGTTTCCTTTTTCCCCTTCCAAAACTGTTTCCAGGGACAAATTTATTCTTGTTTTTAGAGCCTTCCTTTAACTTTGATTTAAGACTCTCAGTTCCTGAGGGCAGAGGGTGGGTTTGGCAGAGTTTCCCAGTTGGTGTGTTTACAAGCGAAGGATCATCCTGCAGCCAAGTACATGGCGGCTGCTAACTCTCTGTCTGAGGTTGTCGCGTTAATTGTTTTATGCTCAGATAATTGTTTCCAACTATCACTTTGTTTGCTTGCAGTCTCTACTGACATCAAAGAGGACTGAATGTGTTAAGAGCTAGGATGCACTAATGGAAGTTCTTCTGTTTTCTTCTGTAAAGACTTTTGGAGCCTAAGAAATCAGACATTGCTGCCTAGAAGCCAGGGCATGGGTCAAACAACTCTGCAAAATGAGGAGAAATCATTTTTATTTTTTTACTTTTTAATTTGAAGTAATTTCAAAATTGCAGATGTATCTCAAAAATAATGCAAAGGAACTCCCTGTTGTCGGCACTCAGATCAATCAGTTGTTCTCATTTGCCGTATTTATTCTTCTGATCATATGACTGTATGTGAATATTATGAATATTGTATATAAATGTATATGAATCTATAGGAACATAAGCATAGATATATATGATAATAATATGGGCATATTATTATCATTGAACCATTTAAGAGTATGTGGCAGACATCATACCCCATTACCCCTAAATAATTCAATATATGTTTTCTAAAAACAAGTATTTTTTTCTTACAGTGTGATTTTCAAAATCAGGAAATTAAACATTGATGCAATATCATTATCTATTCTATAATCCATATTGAAATTTCAATTGCTCCAATAATGTCCTGTATTAAAACTTTTTTTTTTCCGTCCAAGATCCAACTTAGGATCACGCATTGCATTTAGTTGGTGCATCTCTGTGGTCTCCTTTAAGCCGAAACCCCTTTTTTGTCTCTCATGATGTTGATGTTTGTGAAGAATAAAGGATCATTTTATAGAAGGTCACTCAGTTTGGATTTCCCTGATGCTTCCTCATGACGATGCGGACTCAGACGGTGCAGGAACCCTGCACAGGAGATGATGCGTCACAACAGCAGGCCCATTCACTGCCCACACTTCTCATCACACTTTCGTGTAGACTGTTCTGGGTTCGAGATGACCAAATATGATCCAAGATTTTATTTCATTGATTCTAAGAGTCTGCTGATTGCAAGATACACGTTTATTTCATGTTAAACTGTTGGTGTGTCCCTCTTTGTGGTGGCATTAGCTGTGATCATGGGATTATGGTGGTGTCTGCCAGATCCCTCCACTGTGAGGTTACTGGCTTTTCTTTGTAATTATTAAATAATCTGTGAGGAAAGTCTTTGGGACTATGTGACTATCCTGTTCCTTATCAGATTTTCACCCATTACTTCTAGCATGCAGGAATTCTTTTTGGATTATTGTATCTATTGGATAGCATTTTGAAGGGAAAGGGATTGGAGGAACTCTTTATTAAAGATTGTTTATCCCTGTTCCCTGAAACCATGGAGTACTCCTGAAGAAAGTAGGCGTTTTACATTATTTAAATTGAGAATAGAGAAGGGAGATTAATTTACCTTTAAATGACATGTGTTTGTGTGTGTTGGGGGTGGAAGAGCAGAAGTGAATATAAATATACAAATGGAAGAAAGACGCTTGACCAAAGTAAAAAAAAAAAAAAAATCTCCGTATTGAGTGAGCTCATGGTTGGATACTGTCAATGCACAGTAAGTTTTCTAATTAATCAGATTAGCAACCAGTCAGGTGACATATTTTAGATATAGAATCTTAGATCTGGAGGCATTCTCCAGAGGTTACTGATTCAAACCTCTGCCTTTGGGCAGCAATCACCAGGAACGTCAGGTGGATTGGGCTTTCCTCTTCAGTACTTTCAGAGGGGAGATACCACCATTCTTTCTTGAATAATGCAGAACTGTAAACTTGGGAACCAAAAACTAAAGTCAGACAAGGTTCCTTCCTTTGAGAAACTTATACTCTTCTGAGAGAGCTGCCTCAAATAAGCATTTCCCATCCTCATCAAAATTCCAGCAGACTTTAAATTTAAAATTGATCCACTGTTTTGGGGCTGCTCTGGGACCTAAATATTTTTCCTGTCGTTTGATCTCATATGATATGTACCTTATCTGGCACTTAACATTCACTGCCCATATTGTTCATTGCATTTTCATGTAGAACTGGTCTTGGTTTGAGATGACCATGTTTCAATGATTCTAAGAGTCTGCTGGTTGTAAGACACACATTTGTTTCATGTAATACTAAAAGAAAGAAAGAGTGTTGCCAATTACATTATGCCATGCCATCTATTGTAATTGCACTCTGATTTCAGAGATACTAAAGTGTGGGAAAAAGTGCATATTTAAATTGATGAGGCCTGGCACAGTGGCTCACGCCTGTAATCCCAACACTTTGGGAGACCCAGGAGGATGGATTGCATGAGGCTAGGAGTTTGAGACCAGATTGGGCAACATAGCGAGATCCCATCTCTATTCACCCCACGCACAAAATAGCCAGATGTGGTGTGCACCTGTAGTCCAGCTACTTGGAAGGCTGAAGTAGAGGTTTGCTTGAGTCTAGGAGTTCAAGGCTGCAGTGAGCTATGATTGCACCACTATACTCCAGCCTGGATAACACAGTGAGACTCCATCTCTGAAAAAAATAAAAATATTTTAAAAAATTGATGAAATATGGTGAAAGAACATCAGTGGCAGGACCCATCATTTGGACTTGTTCATTTATTCATTCATATGTAAAATTTGTGCCAGTTTCTGTGAGGAGGTACAAAGAATCTCCTCTAGCATTTAGCTAAAATAAAAAGAATAAAGGAAACAACAATTGGAATTAGGTATACTTGAGTTGAATCCTACCTAGTTCCACCATTTCCGAACTTTATGAAACTCATTTAACTTCTCTGTTTCTCAGTCCTCATGCATAAAATAGGGTTAATAATAGCCCACTTACAATGCTGTTATGAAGACTGGAAATAGTATTTGAAAATTTCTAGATTGGTATCTGATGCCTAATTCCAGATTTATTAGAGTAGGTACTCACTAAACATTCATGAATAGATTGGCTTGTAGGCACGCAATTATTTAATAATGTGCTTTATTGTAAGAGTGTATTACAACTGGGCATTCCTTTTGATGTCTAGATTGCATTCCCTTCTGCGTAATGGAAGCCGTTTTGTTCCATTTCCATTGGAGATGGGAAACAGCTGGACACCATCCCTTTGATAAAGTCTGAGGACAGAGGCGGAGTCACCCTAACACATGAGTCACCTTACCCGTCCAGTGCTTGACATTTGGGGGCCATTCCTTCCTAGTCCCTCCGGGCGGACGGAGCGTCTGCCCCCTCCTACTTGTACTCACTTTCCTGGCTGTGAACATTCATGGCGGGGCTGGGTGCCACTGCCATTTGGATCTGCTGACCAGCTACAGTGATTTTCCTAGCAAGTTCCAAGCTCGCTTAAAACCATACTGCACATTCCGGTCCCTGGCGCCCTTCTTTTGTTTTTATTTTTTTCCTTTCCATTTTGAAATCTGTATGTGTTTTTCTGGCATAAGGAGGGGAAGATGGGCGTGGGGAGGTGGAATCAAATCCATATGTTTGCGACTCATTTGCCCTGCAGTAATCAGACAGCACTGTTGGGAGCGAGCCTTTGGGTGTCTGAGGAGCCCCTGGTACAGGCCTGCATTGGCCACTTCATCCGCTCAGCCATGCTGCCACCCGCCAGCCTTTGAGGGGGTCAGGTTCTCATGGGGACACTGCTCTCTTCTCTTATCCTGTTTTTTGCCACGTTTGTCCCCAATGACCTTGTCGTCTTCTCTATATCCTCAACATGAGGCGCAGGGCAAATGACTGAATCTTCAGTTCTCTCCGGAGCCTCAGTGAGGCCACAGCTGATTATTGCCACCCTATGGCCTCACTACGTCATCTAAAGACCATTTCTTTTTGTCACCTGCAATGCTGAGGACTCCTGGTTCATGCTGGTGCCTCAGCTACAGCTAGTTGGCCCCTGTGAATTCCTTGACTATTAAAAAAAGGGCCTTTTTAAAAATTTCCTCCAAGCTCTTGTCAGTTGCCAAGCTTCATTATTTTTAAGCCCATTGCTTTTCTTACCCCTCAATTCTTTTTCTATATCTTTAAAGAGATGTTGACTTTTCATGCGTTTGCACACACTCTGCCGTATGTCTTTGGTCCTGAAAGAACGTTGGGGAGGTTTGAGTGAAGGATTCGTGACCTTCCCCTAAGATCAGGAAGCTGAGTTCTTTGGGGCCTGCCAGGTTCAGGAGCTCCTCTCCTTAGGCTGTGAGTGGCCCTCCAGGCCGTGGCATCATCTGCCCCCGGACCCCTCAGGAGCCAGGCCAAGGATTGGAAAACACATCACCTTTGACTTAGCCTTCAAGCTCGGCTAAAATTCTACTCGCGGACACCAACGAGAAGGCGGCAATGGGACTAAAATTGTATCTAAAATCAAAGGAGCTTCTCATCCTCTAGTGCTTAAGTTAAAAAATGCCGGGAAAAAGTCACAAGGGAGCAAAGGTTACCCACATTTTGATTCTTGCAGATAACCAGGAGCCTGGTGACAAAACTGGCAGTGCCCCCGAATGGCTCTATTCCCAAATGTCTCTCGTGTGAGTCAGCTGAAGAGCTCCTTCACTTGCCATTGCTCGACACACAGAGGATGCTCACTTCACACGGTCGTTCATTCCTGCATTCGACAGGGATTTGTCCAGTGCTTGGAAAGGACAGAACCTTGTACAATGCCCGTGGGGGAGAAAAAGATGTATGAACCTCGAGATGACGGTAGTAAGGCCACGGAGACAAGACACAACCAGCTAAATAATGAGAGCAGCAAAGGGGAAAGAGCTCAGGCACGGAGGCTGAAGATGCTGTGTGTGTCCTACGGTGCCCGAGTCAGCTAGGGGTTTGGCTTTGGGCCAGCTGTCGAACCTCTGTGACCTTCACTTACTTTTCCAAAGAGTGACTGGGAAGATGGCGTGTGATAGGGTGTGTGAAGGTACTTTGTAAACTGTAAAGTGCTGTGCAGATGTTCAGTATTGTGGATAGTAATAATGAAGCAGTGATACAGTGCGGCGGAAGTGACAGGTGTTCGTTCACAGGGCTCATCGCTGCTGGAGTGTGGTCTGAGCAAGGGCTGGCAGGGTTGGCCACGTGGGGTGACTTGGGGGAAGATTGTCTGACTGACTCCCATGTGGTCTTGGCGCACTGAAGCATCTTTGTCCTCGATCGTGATAGGCAAGGAGGGGGATTAGCTGGTGTCAGTTCCGGAAGTTTTTAAAGGCCGTGCTCCTGCGCTTGGCACTGTCATGCATCGTCAGTGCAGCAGAGACCGCCGGGCTGGCCAGGCCGTGGTGGGAAGGGCTTGTGAGGTGAGGACGTGCACAGCGCAGAGGCGAATGGGGCCCTCCGTGGAGAGATCTGAAGGAGAAAACTATTCTGACAAACTCCTCAAGAAAAGATTTATGGTGCACAGGATAAGGCATCTTAATATTTAGAAAAACAATGTGGAACTGTTTCATATGAATTCTTCCGTACTTTCCAACGTGACTCATGTAGACATGTGTGACCTTCTGGGTTCAGGTGAGACAATGGAGATTATTCCTGTTTTGTAGGATTTCCTTTTCTCTGGGGTGTGTGTGTGCGCACAGAATTATTCCTATTCTCTTATCCATTAATGATATTCTAGTGGTAGAGAAGGGAGGTGAAGTTAACAGTGGAGAGAAAAAGTCTGGAATTGGCAAAACAGCAGGGCAGGGGAAGGGATCAAAGACTCTCAAAACAGGCCTGGGTTGGAGATCCAGATGTGTAGCTCACTGCGTGTGTGAACTTGGGCAAGGATTTAGCTTCTTTGAAAATTATTTTCCTTATCTACAAATTGAGGGAATGATTTCTAACTCCTAGGGTAGGGAGTAAACTATCTGTGTGTATAACACACAGTGTAGGTGCTCAGTAGGTGCTTTATTTCTTTCCTTGTTTGGTAGAGAAGAGGGAGCAAATTTGGAAAAGGGAAAGTCACCAGGAGGAGGTGTAATGCCCAGACACAGAACTGACAGGGTTATTTTTAAGGTGAGAAATGCACCTTGAATTTGAAAGAAAGACACCAGGGCTCAGTTGAGATCTCACATGGAGAGCCTGGGGGAGGGAGCTGGGCTGTCCAAGCTCAGCACGGGCACAGCCTACGTCTTGGCAAAGAACGTCCTGTGTCTGGGAAGGCCAGGTTCTGACTCAGCTCTCTTAGAGGTTCCAACAGGCACAGGTGTTCTTAGAAAACATCAACACTCACACTGCCCATGAGCTTTTAGTAACGGATGTGCTTTACCAAGGCATTTTTCACCAACCTTTTCACATAAAATATAATTCTTTCCTTGGCATGATTGTTACACATCATAGTGCTGTTCTTTCTTTCCCCTTGAGAACACTGAAAACAACTTTTTGTCATAAGGGGAAAAATGGTGTATTTTGCTATCCTCACATATTATGGAATAGCAAAGTCAAAACAGTTCTTCAGCATCTTCTCATTCTAGTCTGTGGCCTGTTTTCTTTTGGGGAGAATGTGGAGTAAGGAGGCCCAGTAATCCATGTTGGAATCCTCTGCTTTAGAGTTTTTAAAGCATTTTACATATGCCGTCTCAGTGAATATTTGCAACAATTCAATGAGATAAAGTCATGTTCACTTAACAGTGACACCACCTTGCTGGGGGACCTGAACCAGGGCCTTTGTGTGACAGTTGTGCAGGTTGTTCACTGAACAAGGCACCTTACAAAGTGGGTGTAAGGGGGCTTGAATGCATCCCATGCTCACCAGCCAAGTTGTGAGCCTTGGTGCCTCTTTCTCATTCAGACTGTAGGGGGCAGTGGCTCTGCCTTGGACAGAACCTTTTTGGGCTTTGGTTTCTTCATCTACCAAATAGGATTAATTTGTGAATCTTGATGCTAAAAGATTGTGAATTTTTTTAGTCCATTTCCCCTTTTTTCCCTCATCTGGATTAGGAATTAGCACATGATAATAACAATGATGATGATATGATGATGATGATAACTAATATTTCTGAGTATTTACTATGTGCCACATGCTGTTTCCAGCCTTTAATATATATTAACTCATAAAATTTCCAGCAGTCTAAGATGTGGTTTCTAATTGTGCCTCTGCCTTGTCATTGGTGGTGATTTTGGACAAGTCTTGTAATCTCCCTTAGTCTCAGTTTCCTGATCTGTAAAATAATAGGACATAACAGACCAGTACCTTCTAACTCTCCCTTTTATTAGCTTTTGAACCTTGTGTTGTTTAGAGTCCTGGCAGGGAAGAGGGGCACATTCAAACGGGTAATTAAGGACGACAGGAAATCTACAAAAGATGGGGAAGCACCTGCGAGACCAGCAACAGTGGGGGAATTGTTAGCACCTCTGGGCCCACGGGGCAAGAGGCAGGAGTGACTGCAGGACCCCAGAGAGCTGTGCTGGGGCCGTCTTGTGGGAGAGGGCCTCTGATAGGAGCTGTGCCACTTGCTGCCAACAGGGCTTCGTAGCCAGAGCTGGGGAACTCAGTGCCACACTGTCGCTTTATTCTGTTACCATCTGATTCCTGCGCGTGCCTCCCACGGGCCATCCCAGGGAGCCAGCGAGGCTGGCTATTGCAATCCACGGATGGCAGCCTCCTGGGACACCGACCAGCTCAGGGCAGAGAAAGGGTCCGCAGCCCCACACAAACCGCCTTCACAACAGCACATGCCGCGTCTCCCGCACTCCCTCGCAAATGGTTGTTAAGTCCATGTGATGTGATAGATGGTGGACAAATGATTGTAAGTGAAAATATTTGAATTTAGATGCATGTATTAGGGGATATTGTACTATGAAGTTCACTTACATACAATCTTTTATGTTACTCACTATACATAAAGACAAGTTTATCCTTTTCCTTTTTAACAAGTGTGGCACATGCTGTTTATACTGTCACATTAAATTATGTAAGAAAAAAACAAGATGTTCCAACAAATACATTTTTAAATAGCAGAGTATATCATCTTTGGTTTGGGTAATGATGTATATAAAAACTTAGATTAAAATTTATCATCGTATTACAGCCTCAAATTAGACAAAAAGCCACTTTTATAACCTGAAATTTGATATGTTTGCCCTTTGAGTCAAACATTTAACTGGTTTATTATCTAATATTTATTTTTCATTCCCAAATGATGAGCTAAAAGACAAGGTTTAGGCAACTATTGCGAGGACATCTCTGTAGACTACACTTGGCAGGTGGGGGCAATCTCTAACTATTATATCGAAATGAAAAGCCAATTGGATATAATTGATATAATAGCTCCCTTCCCTTTTAACATTGGTTTTGGTAATAGGGATATCTTTATATGTCATATAATAATTTTGAACAGTTGTATGCAATTTATGGATCTGTGTGAACGTCATCTAGAGGCAAAATTTATTGATTTCTTTCTTACCAATATCATGCTCTGCATTGACATGCTGGATTTCACCGTCAGTGCCCTTCATGTCTTCATCTTCATTAAAAGATCCGTTGTGTGTAGAGGTAAACAATATTTAAGAATGAGAATATAAACAGTGTAAAATGGCCCACACCACAAAGCTACAAGTGATTATAGGACTGGCTAAGCATGGGCATGTGTCTCCAATCACCATTTGACATCCTACTTGGAAGTTTTCATGCTGTTCATTAATAAACATAAAAAGTTTAATCATTTTATTTATTGCATTTTTACAAACAGACATTGGAACAGATACCATCATTGTCTTTTCTGATGTGAATCCCCTTTTGGAGGTCACAGGGTCTTATAAACCATTCAGTGGATAATTCTCTTGGGGTAACTTCCAGCTTTTTATTAAAGTAGAAAATAAATGACAATACTTTTTAAGCTGGGAGGCTCAAATCTACATTCGCATTTACACTATTACCTAAAAGACACATGTTGTACGTGGGTAAGTCTCGGTTGAAATCAGGCAGCTTCGAGTTGGAGTCTGAATTCTTCTCTTGGCAGCTGTATGACCTTACTCAAGGTGTTCAGTTGCTCTGCACAGAACAGGAAGAGGCCTAGTAACCACCTTATGGGGCTTTTGTGAGGATTTAATCATCCATTAAGCACACACTTCCTAAGCCACTGCGATGTGCCGGACACATTCTAGGCACTAAGGACATGACAGTGAACAACAGGCCAGGAGGGGTCTTTGCCCTCCTGGAGCTTGTATTCTAACAGTGGAGTGCACAAAACACAAATGCATCTAGAAAGCAATGTTAGGTAACGAGAAATGCCATGAGGGAAAACGAGATGGGTGAAAGGTCGGTGCCACTGGGATGGGGTGATGGCACAAGACCTTTCTGAGCAGGGGACGTTGGAGTGGACTGAGGGCGTGGGAAGGTCTGAAGAGGGGTGCTGCAGGCAGAGGGCGCAGCCGGGGTGGGAGCAGATGGGGTGTGCTGGAGGCAGGGTGAGGGGCCCAGTGTAGCTGGAGCTGAGCCAAAGATGGGGCCAGATCAAATGGGACCTTGTAGGTCATGAAAAAATCTTTGGGTTTTATTCTACACGTGACATAAAGTCAGGAACTCATCTGGAGCAGGGGAATAACGAATCTGACAGATATGTAGTGAAGAGACTGCATGGGTGAGGGTAGAAGCAGGGAGAGCCGCCGGGCCTTTGCAGCTGCCCCGTGGGGCCAGGTGCTAGTGGTAGAGATGGTGAGGCGTGGCTGGATTCGGTGCACTTTTGAAAGTGGAGCCTGCAGGATTGCTGAGGGATTGGAAGTGGAATTTGATAAAAAGAGTCAAAGGCTATCACTTCCATGGTTTTGTGCTGAGCAACCGGGCTGTGGTTCCATGTCCTGAAATACGGAAGACCAGGGGAGGAGCAGTGTTCCTGTGGCAGAGACAGCATGAGTCGCACTTTGGACTTGTCAACCTGGAGACTCCCATTAGCCACCGTGGGGCGATGTGGAGTAGGCTGGTGGAGTCATGCGCTTGGGAACGAACACGCTGGAAGAACATGGAATACTTTGCTTTTCTGTGGTTCCATTCCATGAACAGGGGCAAACCATATAACTGGGAAATGAAGCTTCTTGACTATTTGAGGGTCACTGGGACTGTCCCGCCATGGCTGTGTGCTCTCGTCAGACTGCCCTCCCCGCGTCTGCGCTGTTGGGGAGCAGCTAACAGCAGCAGATCAGAGTTTGAAGATTGACTCTGCGACCTAAGGCGTCATCAGCCTGGCCAAGGTATTTAACTGCTCGACTTCCATTCCCTCACCTATTAAATAGGGACATAGTCACTACTTCCAGGGCCAACACACAGGCTTGTGGGCTTTGTGCCTCACCCGTAGGTGCCCGGCTGAGGGGGCAAGTGGAGGCTGGCACACAGATCACATCCTGCTCTGCAAGCCATGTGCCCTCATGTGGGGCTGTGTGTAGCCGGGAGAAGGAAGCTTCTCATCCGCACAGGGACACCGCTTGTTTGCCAAGACTCGCACTCGTGTAGAGGCCTCTCGGAAGGATCAGGTGGGGTGACGCACCAAAGATTCAGCCCAGTACCTGCCGTGAAGTGTGTGCTCAGAATGGGGCGGTTTCACTTGAGTTTGAGATCTGTCTGTCCTTCTGGGTGGGGAGGTGTGGCCGCTAGCCACGGCCCGCGCACCACCGAAGGGAACATACGAGCAGGGAGGAAGACCTAATGTCAGAACTTGCCTTCAGAGTTTCTTCTGGACTCAGATGAGGATTCTGCCAAGGCTCTGGCTTCCGAGAACTCGGTTTCTTCCTGCCCTGTTTTCCTTGCTTTAACTTGCGTTCCTAGCTCTGAACTCTTGTGTGCCTCACTTACCTAAGTGTCTCTTACACCTCCCCTCTCTGGTGGAGCCCGGACTCAATGTCTTGCTCCTCTGGCCCTGGTCCTCCTGGCCTTTGGTCCTGTCTGCCCCTCTGAGCATATCTGCGCTCCCAGGGCCTGTGGGGTGCCACGCCAGGCCAGCCCGTGCTCGTCGCGGGTTCCTGGTCCCACCATGTGTCCCGTCAGCCTGGGCCTGCAGCCTCCCTTGCTCCACACAGTGGTTGTTAATTTGGAAACCTTCTTAAATAAAAGACATGATTGGGGACAGGGAGCCACTTGACAGAAGAGGTGCAGGACAGTGCCATAGACTAGGGTTCCCTGATTCCGAATCATGCTCTTTTCTCTCTGGAGCTTCTGAGCAGCTCCCGTCCCATTTGCTGCATCTGTGCTGTGTCCCGCTGCCAGGACTTGAGCTGAGCCCGATCCTGGCAGCCCTGCCACCCGAGCCTACCCGCATTCTTTACTGTACTGTCTGAACTGGCTCCACAGTAGCAAAATGTTCTTTTTGGAAGGAGGCCTTCTCTCAGCCTTCCTGAGAGGACCAAGAACTCAGAGCCCTTTTGAGTTCTCAAGAATTCCTAGTTCTTAAGAGCTCCTCAGCCCGTGCTGATCCGAGAAGCTGGCTTCTGTGACTGCTGGCCCGTGCCCAGCGAGGGAGAGGCAGCCGGCTTCCTGCTGTCGGTTTTGGCAGAGGGGTGAGAGTCCAGCTGTTGTTGTCGCCCAAGCAGTCAGGAGATCCACGGCACAGGAGCGGGTTCAGGCCCCCGCTTGCCAGGCTGATGAGCAGAAGGCGAGAGCTGGGTGGTGGCAGAAAAGGGAGGGCTCTGAGGCGCGTGGCCGTGGATCCTTCCACGTGTGGCCGTGGGTCCTTCTTGGCATGCCCGTGCTCACTGAGGAGGAGGGCACTCCAGGTGTCCTGGAGTCCTTGGTGGTGGGTCTTGAGAAAAAAGACTGATTGGCACTATCATTTGTTTTTTGTCCCAGGAGAAAGAAAGGGAAGGGAAATAACTCCCTAGGAGTTAGGGAGTTAGGGTGAAGGGCTCGGACCTGGGAAGTTCCCGCTTGCCAGGCAGGGAGGACAAACCTTTCCAATGAGAGAAGATGTCAGAAGGAGAGCAAGAGAAGGGTAGGAGTTGAGGGCAATTATCCTGGCCCTTGGGGTCAAACCACACGGGAGTGGAAGCAAGGGGAGTAGGAACACTTGGCTACCTGGGGGTAAATCCTAGTGCACATGGTTTGCAGGAGTGCCAGGCGGTGGATTAGGAAGGCTGAGGGAGAGGTCCAGGCACGTGGACCTGGTGTAGTCCCTCTGCCCCCAGCCCACATGTGGGGCCTGGAGGATCCTGAGGTTCTTGCGACCCGAAGGGGCTGGGGCAGGTTGAGGAGGAGGCAGCCCAGCTCAGCCTTTGAGTAGCAGAGCCAGGCACAGGCTCCAAGGTCTAGACAAGGAAACTCCCTCCCTGTTCCACCGTAAGGGTGAAATCTCACTTCCCCCTGCACCTAGATGCTACCTGGTAGAGCAGATGAGAGGAAAGAGACCACAATGACAAGGAGCTTCAACCTTGAATTGACTGAATATTTATCCCAAGCAGATTGTTTCTAAAAAACTGAAAAGACCTTTAACTGTTTTGCACATCTAAGGCTAACCTAAGGCAAACACTAGCTTTTAACTTGCCTCAGAGAGTCCAGGAAGCATTAAATGGGACGGAGCATATAAAGCACTTCGCCCAGGGCGTGGCACGTGGCACGTGCTGTGTGAATGTTTCATTTCCTCCCTTTCTCTCCAACACTGACTCCTCACCCATGCAGCCGCTGATACTGTCTCAGAGGCTGAGTGTAGAGGAATCGGACATTTGTTGATGCAAAAACCACTTTGCCCCGTTTCCTAGTTTCTCCAAGGAGAGGCTCTTGCTGGCCTGATGCTTCTCCTGGTGGCAGTTTCCAGGCTGTCGTCCAGAGAACTGGCCACTGTGAACTTTCATTACAGTCTCAGAACTTTCTCTCCACCATCCCTGCACCTTCCCACAACACTGCTAAGAACACTTAAATCTATTCACTTTTCATCTGTCGCCTGAAGGGCAGGGAAACCCTGACATCTTTCTGAAAGTGCAGGGAGGAAGGGGCTGTGCCTGCCACGCTGCCAGGCTGGGATTGAGAGCAGAAGCTGCCCGCTCCGGCCAAGGCTGGCTCCCCAGAACATGTCCTGCGGGCAGCCTGCTCCAGGTAGGCATCTCCTGTTCTCCTGCTGATCTCCTGAGAAAGGTGCAGCCATCATTAGGCCTCCATCCCTGCCTAGGGCTGCCCTGCCAAATGCTGGCCTTGCTTTTCAGGGCTGGCCACCTCATTCCTGTAAGCCTTGTCTTGTGTTAGCCTGGTCCTCTGTGCTGACTTCAGGTGATAACGCCCCTCTTGGGTCAGTCTCAGACTGAACCCGAAGAGCATGTGTGCTTGACCCAGGTTGGATGCAGTCTGGCTCGAGGACAGGGAGACGGACAAGATGGACCTCCAGGGAATCTGCTGGTCTACACAGCACAGGATATATGGTGGCTCTTTAAAAACATTTGAAAATCAAAGTATAATAGACATATAGAAAGATGTGTGTACCATAAATATTCAGCTTGCTGCCTTTTGGCAAATGGAACAGCCCGTGCAGCCAATACCCAGATGAAGGAAAAGCATGATCAGACCTCAGAGGTCCCCACTGATCGCTACCTCCCTGAAGTTAGCCACGATCCAGACTGCTAACACAGCGACTATTTTACTTGTTTCCAAGCTTAGTATCAATGGGATAATACAGTCTACATTCCCTGATGTCTGGCTTCTTTCTTCAACGTTATGTTTGTGAAATTTGCCCATGTGGTGTGGTGTGTAGTCGTAGTTTGTCCATTGTCATTGCTGTATGATATTTCATTGGGAAATGCATTTATCCATTCTATTGCTTATAGACTTGGGCAACTTCCAGTTTGGGGATATTATAAATAGTGTTGTACTATCATTCATGTATGTGTCTTTTCTTGTACATATATGCATTTCTTTTGGGCACAGACTTAGTAGAGTTGCTGGAGCATAGGGGAAACCTATGCTCAGCTCTCATAGATGTTGCCAAGCGTTTTCTTCCAAAGCACCTGCACCTGTCTACCTCCCGCCAGCACCATGTGGGAGTTCTGGTTTCTCCATACTTTGGCCAAACCCTTGGAACTTTCCATCTTTTTCATTTTTGCCATATTGATGGGTGTGTACAGGTATTGCATTATGGTTGAGTTTGCATTTCCCTGATAATTAAGGTCATTGAGCACCTTTTATATTTATTGATCACTTGGCTATCCTTATTTTATGAAGTTAATATTCAAGTCTTTTGCCCATTTTTCTATTGGGTTATTTGCCTATCTCTTATTGATATGTAGAAGTTTTTTTATGTATTCTAGGCACAAATCCTTTTTTGAATATAGGTATGCAAATGTCTTTTCCCATCATGTGGCCTGTTTTTTTACTCACAAGGCTGGTGTTTTAATGGATTTTCGGAATAATATCATCAACAAGAGTTAACATTTATTACTTGCTCACTGTGTCCTCATACGCTTTGCTTGTTTAATTTTCACAATAACATAGCTTTAAACGGGAAAAATAAAGCTGAGAGGAGTTGAGAGAGTTCCCCACGTTAGGAAATGGCAGAGGCAAGACTCATGCCCAGCTTCTCCCACTCCAGACCCCGTGTTCTGTGATCTCTGTTCTATCCCAGAAGGTACCAGCCAATATCCTGTAGTCAATATCTAGTTCTCAAATGTCTTTTTGTTTGACTCGTACAATTTTTTTCGATCAAATTGAAATTAGTTGCCAATGCCTCAAAATTAGGAAAAATGTAGATTTCCAACTATTCTTGGAAAATCATAGGATCTGGCAATACTGGTCCCGTTTTCCTACGTGTCACCCTGGGCTGCTGGAGCTGAGTAGTTGCTGTCTTTCCTAGAGGTACTCGAGCTCTGGTTTTCTGCTGGAGAGATGCTACCGATGGCTGATTATGCCCAGCTCGCATCAGTCATTTTGTTACCTGCCTGTCTTCTGTGGACATGGGAATTTCCAACTCTGCTATAGTTCCCCTTAAATGCCATAACCGATTCTTTTTTTTTCTTTGTTTCTTTCATTCTTACTTTAATGCATTCTGCCCTGTCTGCTTCATTTTCTCAAGTATCTAGATTCTATGCTAAGGGCCCCTGTCCACCTCTCTGGCCAACAGCGTTTCTATGGGTAGACAGGTAGCCAACTGTTTGTGTGGGTAGTTGGAAGAGGTCCTCGAAGTATTTTACCTCCTCCTTTAGGGGTAAAGGCATTGCATCTCTGTAAAACTCCTGCTGGAATGCAAAAGTTTTCCTAGAAGAGGTGGGAAAGTACTCCAGCAAGGTGTCATTTATCAGATGACTCCTTAAACACAAGCTTAGGAAGCAATGGGAGAAAAGCTTTGTAAATTGTGTGGGTGGAGAGAGTGGTTAGGGAAATCTTTTGTCTCCGAACAACTGAGAGCCTCAGATGAGGCTACAGTGGTATAGACGCAGAGCTGGAGGAAAGGCCTGAGAGCAGGGCACGGCAGGTGAGCGATGGGTGGTGGGGGGCTGGTCATGGGTGGGTAGCTACTCGTGGTCCTTGTCCAAAGTGGCAGTTTTGTCAGGGGCATGTCCAGTGCCCAATCTTTTCTTTTTCTCCTCTAGATCCCCACCAGGAGTCAGATTGGAATCTTATCTCTGCATCTTACTAGCTGTGCAACCTTGGATTAATCTTTTCGTGTGTCAGTTTCCTTGTGTATAATATGAGGATAGCATGCTACCTCACAGAGTTGTGAGGACTAAAAATTAAGATAATATTTGTAATATTAGAACAGAGCTGGGCAAGTAGCCTTCAATAAATGCCAGTTACTTTTGCTGCTGCTGTGATGCTGACAAGAGCACTACACTTGTGGAGGGGTCAGATAAAAAGAGAGAGAATTCTTGCTCTGCCGTATACTAGCCACGTGACTTTGAACAAATCTCTTTATCCAGGGAGCTTCAGTTTTCTCACCTGGAAAAGATATTGTGAGAATTAAAAGTGAGGTTGAACAACATAATCAAGAAGAAAGCACTAGGGCAACTTATGTTTATTACATCTTATCTGTCTCCTGCCTCCTTCCACCCTCTCTCTTCTTCCGGAGACAGGTAGTGTGGACCAGTGCAGAGGTTAAGATGAGCACCCGTGAAAGGATAACTAACATTATCACCTAACAATGAATAAATAAGAATTGTAGTGGCATCCTTTCTTTCATTTCCAATATTAACATTTCTGTCTTCTCTTTTATTTTCTTGATCAGTTTTATTGATACTTTCAAGTAACAAGCTTTTAATTTCACTGATTTTTCTCTATTGTTTTTCTGTTTTTAATTTCATTAATTTATGTCTTATATTCATTATTTCTTTCCTTCATTATTCATTTTCCCTAACATACACGCTTACATTACTGAACCAAAACTTTCTTTTCTTTCATACAAGTATACAATGCTGTAAATTTCTCTCTATACATGGGCTCAATGATATTCCACAAATTTGATATGCTGTGTTTTTATTTCCACTCAGCTGAAAATATTTTCTAATTTCCTCTGTGAGTTCTTAATTGACCTACAGATTATTTAGCAGGATGTTGTTTAATTTCCAAGTATTTGGGGATTTTTCCAGATTTTTTCTGCTATTACTAGCATCAGGGGCAAAAATAATTTCTCCTCAACCCTCATGAATTTGTAGTTGAGACAGACCCCTGCAAAAAAAAGACATATTAATAAGAGCAAGATAAGACACAATTTACAAGAAAGTTTGGTTGTTTCTGTGGCAAAATATTTTAACATAATAACTAAAATTATCTATTATTATCACTATTATCTTTTTAGGAATTCCATAAAACTTTTGGATCATGTATTAATAATATACTCATTAATTCAAAAAGTTTAAACATAACTTCTTATTTACAATACTTCCCACATAATTCAATATATTAAATAAACCTGGTTTAATATTTCTTTTCTATGGATCCTTTGAGATGTTCTGGGACTCTTTGGAATGTTCCAAAGTTAGTTCAAGTTCAAAAATACTTAATTTGGAATTTGATTTTGGGAAGTTTTTGTCAAAATATCACAGGTTTAAAACCATTAAATAGGAGCAGAGGTTACTATGTCATTCATTTAACCAGAGTGACAATTAAAAGATTTCAAGGAAAATGCAGAAAGTTACACAGTGGCAGGAAAAACCTTAGGTCTTTCAATATTGAGAAAACTCAGTTTTAAAAAATAATCAAAAACCTAATAAATGACAACATGAAGCATAAAAATTATTTTGATAAGACACAAATCTTTGTTTCATTTAAAAGGTGAAGAAAAATCTTTCAGTATCTCTCATTGATTCTCTAAGAAAATCTTGTCATTTTAAAAGAGAAGATCAAATTCTAGTTTTGCATCAGTGTACGTTTGGTATTAAGGCTCATCTTTAAAACCCTTGTAATAAATTCATTCACTTTTAGTCAGTTTGAGCACAAAAGATTTTCTCTCACTCTTTCTCTTACCAATTTTTGATATTCAGTTTTGTCTATATCCTTCCTTCATTCTGAAACAACCTTTAAATAACCTCTAAACTACCCAAAATTATTCTTTTCCTTGACAATAACAAAAAAACCCCACACGTTCTTATACTGTATAACATCTTACTTTCCTTTTACATTTTGCATATAATTACTTCCCTTATTATTTTATATTGTAATTAGATTTTTTAAACTCTTAGTAACCATAGTTTGTAGTAAAAACTTAGGAAGTAAATAATTTTGAATTATCTTTTATATAACATTTTACAAATACACATTTCATGATTTCTAGAAACACATACTTCTTTTAAAACAACTTTGAATGTCAAACAGGACATAATTATCAAAGGACCCAGATATTTTAATTCCTTTGCGATAAGAAGCCAAAAGTAGGTAAACTTAAACCTTATGTTCTATTATGCTAATGCAGTATTTTACTTTACTTGGACGTGACCTAGATAGTCAATGAAAATCTATCATTTAATTTAACTTAGCAAAACTCTAAGGATGTAGTTATCGAAAAGATTTGGGACATTTTTAAAGTAAATATATTATAAGACATAATTCTTGTTTAAAATATACATTTATAAACTTTTATTCCACTTACATCTATTTAATTTACTTGTTCTTAACAATTGTGCTGGGATTACTCATGAAAATTTCATGAAAGGTTAGACAAAGCTATAGCCATCATGTCACGTTATTCCCTTAACTGTTTTGACAGCACATGCATTAAAAGCAAGAGCCCTAAAGTTAAAAACATAGTGTTTGTAAATATTTATTATTATTATTTTTCTGATAACTCAGAAAGTAAAGCTGTTTTTATTAAATTAACCATATTAAACTAGTCTTATTTATCAAAGATTACCCAAATCATGTAAACCTGAAATACATTTTTGTTAGTGCCTATATTTCTAGCAGTTTTAGGAGCATTTAATTCATATGCACACTCATTTATCTCCATGTCAATTAGAATAGAACTTTTTAAAGGGATTTTATATTGTGTAGTAGACAAAACATACAAACATACTTGTATACCTGCATAAAAATATGAATAGACACACACGAAGATCCTTTATCTTTCATTTAAAAATATTAGACATGAGACAGGTACAGTATGAAACTCACGGGTTTATAAAAGGACAGTTGGATCGAAATAATAATTTTGCATATAAGACAAGTTAAGATTACCTGTTCAGATGGCCAAACTTTTTACCAATATTTGTGAAGAAGACCTTTTAGATTTTTCATTTGATAGGTAATCTTATGTAGGCTATGAACTAAATTTTAGGTATAGAAGTTTTTATAGCAGTTTGGTTTTTAAAATAAAAATCTTCTTTTTTTTTCTTTTTCTCAGTCTCAAATGGGTGCAGAGGTTGTTTTAGTTAACTCCTTGGATGTTTACGTTTCAGAGACATGGTAAGATTTACAATTCCAGGGGACTGAGACAGGATGTAGTTTTTTTCCAAGAAGGAGTTTTAAGTACACATTTGCTTATTACCAGAGATCTAGTGTAACTTTTTAAAGTTGTTTTTTCCCTTAAGTGTAGGACAGTCTAAGGATTTTTTTGTGGTGAGGACCAAAAATATGGGAAGGCCTGGAGCTGACAGAGTTTTACTTCAGAGCCCCAGGGAAGTAAGAGGAGTTGTAAGGTAGAGCAACGCCATCCGGCCTGTGAGTTCCCTGTGTCAGATTTATTTCCTAGCTGTCAACATTTATACAAGTAACCTGTATATCGCTTGCCTGGAGATCAGGCTGGAGTGCTTTTTGTAAATCTTGCAGGGAAGTGAAAGCAGGCAGCTCAATGTTTAAAGGATTTTCTGGGAAAGTTGGAGGAGTTTTAGAAGTTAATGGAATTTGTTGAAGGGATGAGACCAGACTGTGAGGAGAGAGGTTTAAGCTGGGGGCCCAGAGATCCACAGGATCTTCTAGGGGGTCAGGGAGAGGGAATTGGAGATAAAGGGGGCTGTAAGTGGGTGGAGAAGTAGGATTTATATAGTGGTTGTGGACCTTGACTTTTGTGCTCAGTAGTCTAATTTCTGTTCTTTAATCTTTTTAAGGGAGTCCTTCAAGCTGGCTGTTACAGTATTCTGTGTCCTCTTTTCAATTTGCTCGTCCCATAGGTACAATTAGGACAATTGTTCATGACGAGAGTTCTCTAGAAAAGTTTATTGATGTAAAAGTCCAAATCTTCAAAGATATGCCCGTTTTAATGTGACTCTAGACCAATATTCCTTTTTGTGGCTTAAAATCAATAAGCCTTTTATAGTTTCCTATAGTTTGGATATTTGCCCCCTCAATCTCCTGTGAAATTTTATCCCCAGTGTTTGAGGTGGGGCCTGGTGGGAGGTGTTTGGGTAATGAGGGCATATCCCTCATAAATGGGTTGGTGTCCTCCTCAAAGCAATGAGCAAGTTCTTGCTCTATTAGTTTCTGCAAGATCTGATTGTGAGAATGCTCCTAAGACCTCCTCCTCTCTCTTGCTGCTTGTCTTGCCATATGACATGCTGGTTACCTTTGCCTTCTGCTGTGAATGGAAGCGTCCTGGGGCCCTCACCAGTAGCAAATGCCGGCTCCGCGCTTCTTGTGCAGTCTGCAGAATCAGGAGCCAAACCGATCTCTTTTCCTTATAAAGTATCCAGCTTCAGGTATTCCCTGTATAGCAGTACAAATGGACTAAGACATGGTTTAACCATAGATGTAAGAATTATGTCCCAAAGAGGATGCAAGAGATGCATTCCCTCTCAAGGTCTAAAGTTTCTGTCAAAAATAGCCTAAGAAAGCAAAAGCATTCATTGCCACATCCAGTTAAGGATAGTGTTTGTGAAAATGATGTTTCTGGTCTTTCATGAAATGTGGGACACCTTCAGTCACAAACCCATTTATCTGTGACACTGGGCAGGTGATTCTGGGATGAGTTTTCCAACACTAACGAAGCAATGAAGTTGATACAACAAAGGTCCTTATGGACTGGAACCTCTTATTAAGACAAAATCCCGAGAGCTGGCCTGGTGGGACAAAGAGGATGCTGCTTGTCACCTTGTGTCTCAGGTTCCCAGCCTATTCTACTGGCTGCCTGACATCAGCCATCACTCACGCCCCTCCCACCTCCCAGCTGACAGAGACCAGAGGGAGAATTCTCACTGGTCACAAAGGCAAGCTCTCAGGACATAAAACGAGATGAAAGAGGACATCATCTAGATTTTTTTTGATGGTGGACCCACAGCAAAGTTTGTCTAGACAGATGCCAGTCTGGTGAGAACTGTGAATTCACGAGGCTGTGAGGCCAACGTAAACAACAGACTCGTAGGACTTATGACTGTGTCCTGTCCTATTGTTCTCTTTATGACAAACTATACAAAAAACAAAGATTAAAAAAGACCTTCTCTGGCAGGCTAAGGATCAATAACCAATAGATACCTAAAACCAAATTCACAGGTGTCACAAATTCAAAAAACTAATTATTACAATTTTTTTTTCCTTACCAATCTGAATTTTGAAAGGAAGGACAAAGGACAAATTTTACCTTCCTTTGTCAACCAGGTACTACAGATAGAGATCTGGGGGAAGAGTTGGCTTTGCTAAGAATTCTTACCTTTATTATGCTGGCATCTGCCAGTTCTCCTAGGATCCCATCTGCAGGCTTTGGAGCAAGTGGAGTATCCAAGGATCTCCTGGCTAGCTCACCAGAAACTGTTAGGGAGAAATGTAATTTCTCGTCAACCTACATAAGTTTGTAGTTGGAACAGGCTCCTGTAACGAAAGAGAGATTAACAACAAAAAAGCCATTTTATTAACATGTGCACTGTATATCACACATAGGAAACCTTAGTGAAAGATAACTCAAGGCAGTGGTTTAGAACTCTGGCTTATATAGCATCTTCTACAAAGAATAATAAATTTTAGAGAAATGACAAGAGAGAGAAATCAGTTTTAAGCTTCAAGAGGTGGGAAACTGTGGGAAGGTAACTGTATGGGTATAAACTAAAGGAGTAAGGTTTGTTTGTAGATTCCTCTGGTGCCATATCTGAGTAGATAGGAGTTGTTGCCAGTTGAGAAGAATTTATACTCTGTCTTTAGATGGAAAAAGAGGAGGATAGAAAGAGCCTTGCCTCTGTTTGCTGCTTTTTAATTGTCTTTAGTTCAAGAATATTTATGTCTTTGTGGTAACATATTCTGGTTTCCTTCACTAATTTAATTATTTGTAGTCAGGGAACAAAATATTTATTATTTCAATCCTCTCAAGTTTGTTTATTTTGTGACTCAGAATATGGTCCACTATGGTGAATGTGTATTGAAAAGAATGTGCTTTCTGCTGTTGCTTGGTGGAGTGTTCTATAAATGTCAATTAGGTTGAGTTGACTTGTAGTGCCTTCTATATTCTTATTTTTATGTCTACTTATTTTTTCAATTATTGAGAAAAGAGTATTGATGTATCTCATCTCTAATTTGTATTTGAGGATTTGTCTATTTGTCCCCTCAGTTTTGTCAGTTTTTATTATACATATTTTGAAAATGTATATACACAGTATTATTAGGTTTTCTTGATGAATTGACTACTTTGTAATATACCCCTTTATTCCTGACAATATTCTTTGTATTGAAGTCTACTTTGTCTGCCCCAGCTTTCATTTGATTCACATTTGCATGAATATATTTTACCAATTTTTAACTTTTATTATATTTATGTCTTTATATTTAAAGTAGATTTCTTGTATAAAGCATATGGTTGGGTTTTACTTTTCCAATCTCACAAACTCTGCCTTTTAATTGGAACATTTAGACCATTTACATTTAATGTAATCACTAATGTATTTATATTTTAAGTCTACTGTCTTACTATTTATTCCATCTGTTCTTTGTTCCTATTTGTCTTCTTTTCCTGCTTTTTTTTTGAATTGAGTATATTTTATGATTCCATTTTATCTCTAATATTGGCCTACTAGTTATATCAATTTTAAAATTATTTTAGTGATTATAAAATGTATCTTTAACTTATCATGTTTTGTTTTCAAATAATATATCACTTCACATATAGGTTAAGAAACTTACAACAGTATACTCTAATTTCCTCCTGCCTATCTTTTGTGTTAATTTCATTATATATTTTACTTCTACATGTGTTATAAATCCCATAATACATTGTTCCTATATTTTCTTTAGACTAGTGTTTCTCAACCTTTTTTTCAATTATTGCTTCCATCATGTATTTTTTAGACTTTTTTTCTTAGTTGTTCCCTATTTACCCATGAAATTTTAATACCATAGATATACTATATAACTGTTTTTGTACTGTGGCCCTTTGGAGGGCTAAAAAGTCACTGTAATAACTAAGATTTTTTTTTTTTGTTTTCAAATAACTAATTTTAACTTCTTGGGGGTAATATTGACCCTATTGAAAAAGCATTCTTTAGGTAGTGAATTCTCTTTTAAAGGGAAAATTTGACCATGATGTGTTTAGATACGTAGAATTTTTGTTTGTTTGTTTTTGTGTTTATTTTGCCTCTGAACTTCTTTGATCTGTGTTTTGTTGTTTTTCATTGCTTTTGGAAAATTCTTAGCCATAATATATTTACATGCTTCTTCCGTATTCTTTCTTTTATCCTTCCGGGACTCCATTTACATAGTGGTAGATCCTTTGATACTGTTCTACAGCTCTTGATTGCTATATATTTTTTTTCACTCTTTTTTTCTCTTTCAGTTTTAGTTTGGTCCCTCTTTTGTAGTAGATTCTTCTTTAACATATTAATTATAGTTTTTTAAAAGTCCCTATTTGCTCATTCTGACATTCAAATCTGCTTTAGGTTTGTTGATTGCCTTATTTATTGACAATGGGATTTGATTTTGTTTAATTTCTATCTCAGAATTGTTCACTGAATGCCAGACATTGGGCATTAAAGGACAGTGGAAACTGAGGTAAATAGTATTTATACCTGGAAATAGGCATGCTTCTTCCATCAGGCCCTTAGTGAGGGGACTCGAGTCAATCTAGTCAGAGGTTCAGCTGGGTTTGGGTTTTGTTGCTGCTGGAGTTACCTTTAGTATACTACAAACTTCCAGTTCCTGCGGTGGTGGCATGCTATTACTTTATGCTTTGTGTTGGCCCTGGGCCCTGGGGTGCTGACAATTTGTCCTCCTTCTTTCCTTTCCACCCTCAGCTTCTAGCAGTTCTTACATGAATGTACCACAGAGGGGTCTCTCTCCATGCCCCACCCCCAGCAGCAGAGTGGTGATTCTTGTGACTCAGTGGTAACCTCAAGATGAGGTACAAGGGGGAGAGGGGAGGTTTGGTTCTCTGCTCATCTTAAGCAGGCTCTGTGCACTTGAGCCTCAGAAATGAGGCTTTCTCAGCATTCATGTCTTTCCTCCACACCTCACAGTCAAACTCTGACTTTTACCTGTGGGGATTCTTGGGTGGAAGAGATTTTGCTGCCTTCCTCAGTGGTAACTGACTTCTAATTCCTAATTTTGCAGGATCGTGGGCCCAACAAAGTTTCTGACTTTTCCACCAAGAACAGTTGGCCTTATATGCCACCTCTCCTCTCATTTCAGAAGCAGTGGCTCTTTGCCAAGGTCCTAGAGCCAGATCCCTTCACCCAGTTGTTTAAGGCTTTTTATTTGAATGAAAGATGATCATGGGATGTGCGTGAGCTTTCATGCCTGTGTACCACTGAGGGGACTCTCTCTGGTCCCCTACCTTGCCAGTTATCTTCCTGTGAGTACCAAGTGGAAGTCTACGAAATGATTTCATGCATGAGTGCAAACTGCTCTTGTGTTTGGGGCTTTCAGTTATTCTACTCACATATCAATTTATCCTCAGTATTTCAGAATTTTAAAAATTTTAGCTATTTCCTCTTTCTTTTATAGTGATTTTCTCTGTCTCCTATGCTCTGTCAAATGTAAAGCTGTTCATGCATTCCATCTTTCCTTACATGGGCTTGTCAATTTTTAAAAAATTCACCTGGTTACCTTACAACTTCAGCTCTTCAATGGGCTCAAGAAAAGTTATGATTTCACAGATTATCCAGATTTCCCTTGTTGTTAGGGTGGAAGATACAGTCTCTTGCAATCGTCTACATGTTAGATGGAAGCATAACCTTTTATATTTACCAGTAGATTCTAGTCACTGTTCTTCTTACCCTCTAGTCCTTTCATCAAAGTGTGGGAATGTTGGACATGGTGTCTCACACCTATAGCCCCAGATACTCAGAGGCTATGGCAGGAGGATTGCTTGAGCCCAGGAATTTGAGGTTGCAGTGAGCTATGATGACATCACTGTACTCTAGCCCAGGCAATAGAGTGAGACCTTGTCAACAACAACAAAAAAAAAAGGTGTGCAGCGCAGAGCTCTCATTTCCCTCTTGTGTTTTATGTTACAGATTTCTGAAAAATGAAATATGTTGCTCCTTAGGGGATTGTATTTTTCTCATCAGGCATCCATAATCAGTATTTATCTAGGGGGAGTGTTTTATGAAGCATAATGTGGTAATTTATTAACTTTATAAACTGGAATAAAAAAAGATATGGATTGGTAAATTATCTTTTTAAGAGAAATCACGTTACCTGTAGGCCTAGCTACTCAAGAAGCTGAATCAGGAGGATCACTTGAGCCAAGGAGCTCTAATGAGCTATGATCATGCCACTGCATTCCAGCATTGGCAACAGAGTGAGACTCTGTCTCTAAAAAATTCCTTTTTATTATAAATATAGTTCATTAAAAAAGTAGAGAATTTTAAAATGCAGAAAGATAGAAATAAAAAAATAAAGTGATGTCAGCAAGATGGTAAAATAGAAGGTCCCCAGTCCTCATTCTCCTACAGAAACACTATTTAATAACCATCCACATGCCAAATATGCCTTTGTGAGAGCTCTTGGTTTCATATAAGAGGTTGTAGAAACCCAGTGGAGCCCAGACATAGAAAAGCTGCATTGAAAAGGCAAGCCCATGCCCTCCAGTAGCAGACCCAGCAACCATGGATTTGCAAGAAGCCTCACTCACCTAAAGACTAGTGACAGCTCTGCCTATTCACCCATATGTCCAGAAGTAACCCAGCTCATGTACAGATCCTGAAGAAGCCTGCTCATTAATGTTCCCAGTGGCATGACCACTGACACGGACCAGGGGACTTGTTGAAAGATTCACCCACTCTCCCACAGACCCAGCAGCAGCTCTGTCCACCCATGGAATCCAAATGCAGCCCTACCTGCATGTGGATCCCAACAGCAGCCCTGCCCATCTGTGCACAATAAGCCGAGTTCACTCGTGGGCCCTGGCAACAGACCTTCCCAAAGACCTACCACCCACAGGTTCTTGCAGCAGGCCCATCCGTGGATGATGGCAGCAGATACACCCTCAGACCTTGGCTTAGGTCTTCCCACAGACATTGCCAACTGGCTTGCCGACAGATCCTGGCAGTTGACCCACACATAATCTTTGACCAGCAAGACTGGTGAAGGTCTTTACCTGCTGAAACCAGTCAGTAAGAACTGGAAAAGGTGACTACCTCTCAAATGCACAGACATCATTCAATTCTATAAGGATCACAAAGAATTAGCAAACATGACACTACCAAAGGAATATATAAAGCTCTAGTAATTTACCCTGAAGAAAGCAAGATCCACATCTGCTTGACAAGGAATCAAAGATAATAGTCTTAAAGAGGCTCAATAAGCTACAAGAGAAAATAGACAACTAAACAAAATCAGGAATATAATATGTGAACAAAATGAGAAGTTCAGTGAAAAAATAGAAATTGTAAAAAAGAACCAAACTGAAATCCTGGAACTGAAGAACACAATGACTGAACTGAAAAATTTAATAGAGAGATTCAACAGCAGACAATCAGAAGAAAGAATCATTACACTTAAAGACAAGTCACTTGAAATTATCCAAGGGACAGAAAAAAGAAAAGTGAAAAAGTAAAGAAAGCTTAGTGGACTTGTGGAACACCATCAAGTGAACTCATATATGAATTATGTGAGATTCAAAAGGAGAAGAGAGAGAAAGAGAAAGGAAGCTTATTCAAAGACACAATGGCTAAAAATTTCCCAAATATATATATAGAAATGAATGTCCAGATGCATGAAGTCTCAAGGTATCCAAATAAGTTGAATCCAAAGTCTCAAGGTACCCAAATAAATTGAATCCAAAGTCTCAAGGTACCCAGATAAGTTGAATCCAAAGTCTCAAATAAGTTGAATTCAAAGGGGTTAACACCACCTTAAAATTACATTCTCAAAAATAAATGGGAAAATTTTGAAAGCAGCAAGAGAAAAGCAACTTTTTATATACAAAGTGACTCATATAAGGCTACCAGAAGATTTCTTAGCAGAAATTTTACAGGCCAGGAGAGAGTGGGATTATGTATTCAAAGTACTGAAAGAAAAAACTGCCAACCAAAAATGCTATACCTAGGTCAAAGAATAAATCCAAAATTAAATTAGAAAATATCTTAAGACAAATGAAAATGAAAATAGAACATACCAAACTTATGAAATGCAGTAAAAGCCATAGTAAGAGGACGTTTATAATGATAAATGCCTACATTAAAAAAGAAGAAAGATCTTAAATAAACAACCTAACTTTATACCTCAATGAACTAGAAAGAGAAGAAAAAACTAAGCCCAAAATTAGCAGAAGGAAGGGCATAATAAAGATTAGAGCAGAAATAAATAAAAGAGAGAATAGAAAAAGCAATAAAAAACAATGAAACTAAGAGTTTGCTTTATGAAAAGATAAATAAAATTTATAAAACCTTACCTAGACTGACTAATAAAAAAGAAAAAACTCAAATAAAATCAGAAATGAAAGAAGAGACTTTGCAAATGATGCCACAGAAATAAAAAAAAATTCTAAAAGACTATTATGAATAACTATACACCAACAAATTGGACAACCTAGAAGAAATGGATAAATGCCTGGAAACATGCAACCTAACAAGACTGAATCAAGAAGAAATAGAAAACCTGAACAGACCAATAATAAATATGTAGACTAAAGTAGTAATAAAAATACTCCCAATAAAGAAAAACTTAGGAACAGACAGTTTTATGGGTGAATTTTTCCAGACATTCAAGGATGAATTAATACTGATACTTCTTAAACTCCTCCAAAAACTAGATAGAGGGAAAACTTCCAAACTCTTTCTGAGGCCAGCACCACTTTGATCCCAAAGCCAGCCAAAGACACTATAAGAAAAGAAAACTATAAGCCAGTATCCCTAATGAACATAGATGCAAAAATTCTCAACAAAATACTAGTACATCAAATTCAACAGCACATTAAGAAAATCATATACCATGACCAAGTAGGATTTATCCTTGGGATGCAAAGGTGGTTCAACATATGCAAAACAATCAACATGATACACTACATTAATAGAATGAAGGTAAAAATTACATAAACATCTTAATAGACACAAAGAAAATTTGAGAAAATTCAGCATTGTTTCACTATAAAAACTCTCAACAAATTAGATATAGAAGGAACTTAATTCAACACAGTAAAAGTCATTTATGAAAATCTCATAGTTAACACATATTCAATGGTAAAAAAAAGTTTCTTTTCTAAGATCTAGAACAAGGCAAGATGCCCATTCTCACCTCCCTTATTTGACATAGCTGTACTAGCCAGAGCAATTAGGAAAGAAAGAGAAATAGAAAGCATCCAAATTGGAAAGGAAGAAGTAAAATTGTCTCAGTTTCCAGATGACATGACATTGTATATATTATAGAAAACCTAAAACTTCTACAAAAAACTTTAGAACTAATAAATTCAGTAAAGTTGCAGAATATAAAACCAACATACAAAAATCAGTTACATTTCTATACACTAACAATGACCTATCTGAAAATAAAATTAAGAAAATAGTCCCAGTTACAATAGAATAAAAAACAATAAAATATCTAAAAATAAACTTAACCAAGAACATAAAAATTTACACACTGAAAACTATACAACATTGATGAAATAAATTAAAGAGGACACAAACAAATGAAAGGATATATCATGTTTATGAATCATAGGAATTAATATTGTTAAAATGTCCATACTACCTACTATTCAATAAGTGATGTTAAGAAAACTGGATGACTACATGCAAAAGCTGAAGTTGGACTCCTATCTTATACCGTACCAAAACAAAGCACTTGAAATGGATTAAAGACTTACATGTAAAACGTGAAACAATAGAACTCTTAGAAGATAACAAGGAAAAATCTTCCAGACATTGGACTTGGCAATGATTTCTTGGATATGACACGAAAAACAAAGGAAACAAAAACTAAAATAAACTATATCAAACTAAAAAGCTCTACACAGCAAAGGAAAAAAATCAACAGAGTGAAAAGGCAATCTACAGAATGGGAGAAAATATTTTCAAGCCATATATTTAATGAGGAGTTAATATCCAAAAAATACAAGGAACTTCTATAGCAAATTAAAAACAAAACCCACACAAAATATAATCCGACTGAAAAAATGGGCAAAGGACCTAATTAGATATTTTAACAAAGAAGACATATGGCCAACAGACACATGAAAAGGTGTTTAACATCACTAATCATCAAGAAAGTGCAAATCAAGACCACAGTGAGATATCGCTTCACACCTGTTGATGGCTATTGTGAAAAAACAAAAAACAAAACAAAAGTTGACAAGTGTTGTCAAAAATATAGAGAAAAGGGATCCCTTCTTTACTGCTGGTGGGAAGGTAAATTGGTACAGCCACTGTGGAAAACAGTATGGAGTTTCCTCAAAAAATTATTTACTCTAACAATCCCACTTTTGGATATACATTCAAAGGAATTGAAGTCAGGATCCCCAAGAAATATCGACACTCCGATATTTGTGGCAACATTATTCACAATTGCCAAAAGGTGGAAGCAACCCATGTGTCCATCAATGCATGCATGGGTAAACAAAATGAGGTATACATATATATATATATATATATATATACACACAGTAGGATATTACTCAGTCTTAAAAAAGAAGGAAATCCTGCCATTTGTGACAACGTAGCTGTATCTTAGCACATTATGCTAAGAGAAATAAGCCAGACACACAGAGGACAAATACGGCCTGATCCCACCTCTGTGAGGACTCTAAAATAGAACGAGTGAGTAGAGTAGTGGTTACCAGGGGCTGCAGGGAGGGGAAAATGAGGAGATGTTGGTTAAAAGCTATAAAATTTCAGTTATGCAACATGAATAACCTCTGGAGATCTGTACAACAAAAAGCCTATAGTCAACAATATCGTATAGTTAAAAATTGGCTAAGAGGGTAGATCTTATGTTAATTGCTCTTAACACAAGAGAAAAAATTTTTTAATTAAACAAACAGGGGTGGGGGAAAAAGGAAACTTGCAGGTGATAGATAAGTTTATGGCCTGAGTGTGGCGATGGTCTCGTGGGTGTATACTTATCTCCAAACTCATCAAGTTGTGTATGTTCAATATATACAGCTCTTTGTATGTTAATCATACCTCATTAAAGTGGTTTAAAAAATAAAGAAATAAAAACCACCCATAATCCCATCATCCCAAGAAGCCATTACTAATATTTTATTGAATTTCTTCTAACCATTTTTCAGTGAGTATGCGTAGGTTGGTTTGCGTATCTAAGTATACATGCCCAAATACGTGATTTGTGTGTTTTGTGTAAATGAGCTAGTTGCAAAAGGCTATGTTTTCCTGTGGGTTGAGTACTGTGGCACTTATGAAGTGATGATGTGTTGTTCATTTCTGGTAAAGATGCCAGAATTTATGACATATTTTCAGTTTGCTGTTAGGGCTGGATTCCTTCTTGCAGCTCTCTTTGTTACATGAGCAGCCAAGACAGGTGTGTATATGTGATGCCAATGGAACACACTTCATTTTAGAAAAGGCTGGTTGCTGATTCTTGGGTCAAGGTTCCCCCCTTCCCCTTGTGACTTCTATCCCTTTGTGTTCATTACAAGAAGAATGAATATCGATGCTGACCCATCCTTAGGCATATAACAAACAGAAATAAGGAAAGTATATAATTTTAATGTGTTTCGTTTTCTTTCCTTTCTTTGTTTCTTTCCCAGAAAGTATTTTGGAGAAAAAATCGGGCTGTATTTTGCCTGGCTGGGATTATATACATCATTCCTCATCCCATCTTCCGTAATCGGGGTGATCGTTTTTCTTTATGGATGTGCAACAATCGAAGAAGATATTCCCAGGTAAGTCAGTTTTTAAGAAAAGCCTCAATTCCCATGTATTAATAATTTGGAGTTTCATCCCAGTTGCAAGCACATTTCACACGCTTCCTTCCAAAGTCCTCACCCTCTATCCTTTTCCTTCCCTGTGACGTATGTAACTTTCTTCCAGAGACAGATGTAGGAGCTGCAGATTCTGGAGATGGCACTGGGGCCAAGGTCTGATGTGGGCAGGTGGGTAATACCTGAAGAAAAAAACTCATGCTAGAGAAATGCTTTCTTTGCCTCAACGTCCTGACTTTTTTCCTTTGTTTTCCCATAAGGCCCAAGGCAAGATGTGTTGAGTACCATCAGGTAGGAATCGCATGTCTGTGTGGTCAGGCACTGTTGGAATAAAATGCTAAGAAGAAGCAGGTAGCTCTAAAGCTGAGGAAGCTCAGCCTCTGTTTCAGGTAGTCAGAAACTATGGGAAGTGACAGCCTCCACGGTGGGGCCCTTGGAGAGCCAAGAGATAGGACAAAGGCTAGTCTTTATGGGGAAGAGAGAGCCTACACAGAAAAGAAGCCCTGACAGTGGCATCTTTTAGGACAGACATTATGCATTAGCTGTGTGACTGACAGTTGACTCCCTGAGCCTTGGTTTCCTCGGCTGTCAGTGGTCATCGTAACACCTGCCTCATGGTGTTGTGGGGATTGAAGGAGACTGTGTCTGCCACACAGTAGATTAATAGATATTAGTAATTGTTGAATAATTTAAATTATGGAAATAGAGTAAAAGGGAGAAAAGAGACACTTAGCTAATATTTAGAATTTAAATTTCTTGCTATCTTTGGAAGTGTCTTTGCAAACTGAAGAATGGTTATCGTATTTTAATACTCTTTTGGTTGCAAGTGATAGAAATGCAACTTGAACTAGATTAAGCAAAGAAAGAAAGCCTCTAGGGGGCTCAGGATACTCAGTGGCAGGCATGTGGGTAGCCTAAGGAATGCTGCAAGGGGGGCCCCTTCCTGTCTCCTGTCTCTGATTCTTTCTAGTATTTATTTGTTTCGCTCGAATGTAAACATTGCTGCTAGTAGCGCATGGGTGTCATACCTTAGAGCTTTATACTCTACTGGTCTCGAGCAAAAAAGTCTTAATGGCTCAATCTGACTTAGATGGAGGCCCTGGACCAACCAGTTGTGACTGGGCAGGATCACTCTGTACCAACATGATGTTCCCTCAGTAGCCATGCAGGTGAGGACATGCGTGTCTGCTACAGGTGGGGCTGGAAATGGGGGACATAATGGCCATCCTGAAGAAAAGGCCACCAGAGTGTTCTTTTGGGAAAAGGGCAGCCACCAGTGGGCAGGAACCAGGTGGCACTTCTTGCCACGATGTCAATCCGTAGAAATGGTCTTGCAAATTAACTAAACTGGGTATTATGTTGTCCATGTGTAGAGTAAAGCTAAATCACTGGTATGAGACAAGAGTCTGGCTATTTTTGTGTGTAAAACTCCAGTATCATTTGTCAAACGTTCATAATTGAGAATTCTGGGACTTTTAATCACAGGAGATGGGTTGTTAGGGTTCTATATTTCACCCCCCATCTAGACTGAGGGAAGAACTAATCTTATTGAATACCTACCTTATGCCAGGCATGGTGCTAGGTAGATGTTTCTAGGCCTGGGGTGGTGGCTCATGCCTGTATCCTAGCATTTTGGGAGGCTGAGGTAGGAGGATTGCTTGAGGCCAGGAGTTCAAGACCAGCCTGGGCAACACAGAGAGAGCCTGTCTCTACAAAAAAAATTTTAAAATTAGCTGGATACAGTAGCACATGCCTGTGGTCCCAGCTACTCAGGAGGCTGAGGCAGGAGGATCACTTGAGCCCAGGAGTTTGAGGCTGCTGTGAGCTATGATGACACCACTGCAATTCAGCCTGGGTGACAGAATGAGACCCTGTCTCAATTAAAAAAACAAAATAAAACAACAGCAACAACAAAAAACTAGTTTCTTTGATCCTGTAAGAGATCAACATTGTACACTCCTTAAGATAGGTATTATTATTTTCTGTTAACAGAGATGGAGAAATTGATGCCAAGGGAGTCACATAAAGTATCCAAGTTCAACAATCTCTAATTGTCAGGGCTGGGAGTTGAACTCTGTTGTCTCCTGCTCCAAAGTCTCTGCTTTTTCCAGTGAACAGTGAAGTCTTCCAGAGGGCTCATGTCCTCTTTGACAGCTCAGTAGCTTCACCTGGGCTTGCCTGGGTGTGCTCTCAGCGTACTCATTCTTGGGTTTCCCTTCCCAGTTGTGATCCCTGGAGATCTGGCTTCAGCTTGATCAAAACTGGGAAACCTGTACTGTGCGTAGGGAAGCAGTGCCGGTGCAGTGGGTGGGCATCAGTGTGCTGGTTTATGTCGGGACTTAGAACTTGATGCTTCTTCCCCATGTGGGAATTCACATGGCAACGACCACTGCAGCCAGAAATGCCATGGTCTGCCACATGCTGCAGAGATAGCTGTCTACACACAGGCACGCACACCCCACGTTCACACACACTTACACGTGTGCAGTGATGTACCTATGTAAGATACAGTTGTTATTGCAGTTTTCATATTGCTTGTCAGGTTGTACAGTGTTTTACAGCCTGTGGACAGCAACCCATTGGTGGGTTATGGAATCAAGTCAATGAGCTATTTTTTAAATGAACTAGAGTAAGATTACTGAATAGGATAGAATGAAACAAGATATTAGTATTTGTTACAAGAAGGAAAAATAAGTGTTGTTTCATGAGATTTTATTTCAGTTATACAAGTGTGTTTGCAAGGGGGAGGGTGTGTATATATTTGCATACTGGAATCTGATGGAATAAAAGTCTCACAAATTATAGATCATAGATAAAACAGTTTGAAATCGGCTGCTACAAAATTGAAGTTTTGGTTGTTGTATTTTCAGACTCAGGATAGGGTGTGGCAAATCAGGAAGGTATAAGCAATAGAAAAAAGTAAACATTTCATGTAGATTTTTTTTTAAAAAAGAAGTATTGTTTAAACATAATTGTATATTCAGCAAAAGTCCAAGTTTTATGAGCCCAGTGGAAACTCACAAAATACCACTCCTCATCAACAAAGGAATATTCCCTAAATCCCAGTATCGAATTTGAACAGATTCATACTCCGTAAGGGTCTGTGTCTTCAGCCACTCCTATGTGTGACTAAAAATTTGCATTATTTCTGGGATTATTTAGAGATTACTAATTTTGACATCAAGCCTGAAATGTACTATCACTTTAAAAGAACTTTTTATTTTGAAAAATTTATAGATTCTCAGGAATTTGCAAAGATAATACAGAGGGCCCCAGTGTACCCTTCATCTTGTTACCTCCAGTGGTTAAGTCTTGTCTAACTATAGTACAGTAGCAAAACCACAACATTGACGTTGATTATGTGGAACTTTAAATGGTGCCTTTTATTCCCACTAACTTTGATATATGAGATATGAGCATGTGTGCGTGATACATTGATAGAACTGTCCTCTGTTTACCAGGGGATTGGTTTCATTTGTTAAGCACTTCCTTCCACGGGTAAAGAAGGTTGAGACATTTAAAAAACTGATTAATCTAAACCATATTGGAAAAAAATTGGGTACTTTAGGTCTGAGACCTTCAAAGCGGCTGTTTTGTCTGAATTTCCTGGGTGATCGCCTCTTTGTTTCGTCGCCCTTTGTGCGAGCACAGCCCAGTGTCACCTAACCTGACGAGTGAGTGCTGGCTCACGCCAAGGGGCACTGTTCTCTTTAAGGTCTTGGCCCAGCTGATTGTCAGGCCGTTTACCAACCTTCTTATGCTTTCTCAAGAAAACCATAGCTTGAAGAAATGCGCCATTAGATTTATAGCCACAGTTACTTCCCACTAGAAATCTGTAGATTATGCAGCTAGAGTAACCCAGAGGTGATTTCAGTTCTAGGTGGGCTTCCCTCATCTTTCAGCTTGTCTAGAAACGGCTTCTCTCAGGAAATACAGAGTCATTTTAATGCCGTTCATGGTCAGAATGTCTCCAGAATTCTGTTAAAATTACATTAAAAACCCTGATATATAAAAGCATTCTGACTTCAGATTGAAGAGATCTGAGGAGAATTCATGCTACGGAGGATGGCTGCCCTTTTGCACAAACGATTGCTGTCCGCACTGTAATTTAAAAACGAATCATTTATACTGTGCTTACATATCAAAGTGCTTTGAACCAAGTTGGCTGCTGATACTTTTTTCATTTCTGACCTTTTAGCATTGACTAGATTTAACTAGAATTCAGTCAACCAGGAGTATCTCTCTCCTCAGGCCATGCTTTAAAAAATCCTGAAGACAGTGAGGTCCCCAACACACAGAGTTGAAGGGCAGCCCCGAGGAACACCTACCTATGTTCTTAGTCGTGTCTGGAAAGCAAAGCTCTTTGTTAGAATTTATGCAGATAAACAATTTTCCGAGTCAATCTATTTCCTAAGAGAGTTCTCTCTTCTCTGACAGTAGCAATTCCTTCTCAACTACATAGCGAACGCTTGTCTTACCCAGAATGACCCAGAAGACTTGACATAAACTTTGCTCTCTAGTTGCCAATAGGAACATGCCTAGGTGAACCTAGTACAGCTGAACGTACGATCAAGACATTACTATTTAATATTTTCTATGTGAATGAGTCATTTTCATTGACATGTGCCGATGGAGAGCTTCGCGCGAGTCAGCGGGGGACCTGGGACTTGTCCTCAGAGACCTGGAGTTTCCATTCTCTCTCACACAGAAGGCCTCTCCCTGCTGGGGGCCTAATAGCTCATTAAAACCAGAAGGCTAGAAACTAAGACTTGACAGCCTCTGAGTAAATCTCCCGCCCTTCGAACTTCTTAACGAAGTGGGAAACAGACCCGTGCCTTCCTTTGACTTCCCAGGTTCCATGTGAGCCCTTGCTCCAGCACACAGGGCACCAGCTGGCTCACTCCGGAAGTGCCCCCGACCCCACCGCCTGTCAGCCGTGCTCTGTGGCGCCCTCTACTGCCTCTGTCTATGGGAGACATGACTGTGGTTTTCAGTGCTGGGTCCTCTGCGTCCCCATCACTCTGTCTCCAGTTGCTCTGTGAGAACAGCAGATGCTTCATTTTCATGAACCCTTGAGTTCTCCATCCTTTCCCCCTGAACCATGAGCTTAGCCACTCACCCATTTCCCTGGAGAAATATTACATGCCTGAGTGATGAGTTCGTTCATTTTCCTACCAGTATGTGGTAGGAAGAGACGTTGGGGAAGCCAGTCAGGGCCGGCAATTCTTTGGTTTTTATTTGCAAGTGTTCCTGTGGTTCAGCTAGTCCCTAGCAAATGAATGGAATTTCAAATGCATTGATCTGTCTGCTAAACAGAAATGCATCATACTAGGAGTAGGTTGGGATAGAGGCTGGGAGAGATTATTTAGTGCATGCTTCTCTCTCCAAGTGTCAGAGAATCTAGACCTTGGAAGAATTTACCTTACCTCTTCATTCCCCATATTCCATTTTATGGTTGTGATAATTCTTAGGAGGTTGAGTTTACTCCTCTCCACTCCACACATGGCCAGACAGCCGCTGCTCCCAGAAAAGGGCTTCCTACTCAGATCTACTCCATCCTTCCTCACCTGGCTGCTGCTTTTAGAGTGAGAGCTTGTGCAGGCCCAGCCAGACCCTCACGTTTGTCTCCACTTGTGGCCAGTGTCACCCATTGCGGGGCGGCCAGTAGGGTTTATGAAGACAGGCTGTATGTGGAGAATGGATGACCACTTCCAACTTCAGCCTGGTGACTTATTCACAACTGTTGCTGCATCTCACCAATCTCATAGACTCTGCACATTTTCAAGGGACGTCATAAGGCACAATTCAATGCATAATATCTCTGACAGATGGTCACTAACTTTCTGGGACACTTGTAGTGACAGGAAGCTCCATACCTTAGAAGGTGGCTCATCCATTTTTTGTTTGTTTGTTTGTTTGTTTTGGACAAAATATACGAGTAACACTCTCCAGGTGGAGAATCCAATCCTGACTTCTTAAACATTCCTTCCTTATGGAGTTGGCAAACTCAAGCATGGATCTGGAAATGGGAGCTCTTTTGGGGGCGATTTGCTTGGACTGGGCCCTGCTCGAGCTCTGCCTGACCTGTAGCCTCTGTCTGTTGCAGCAGAGAGATGTGTGACCAGCAGAACGCCTTCACCATGTGTCCGCTGTGTGACAAGTCCTGCGATTACTGGAACCTCAGCTCAGCCTGTGGAACCGCACGGGCCAGCCACCTGTTTGACAACCCCGCTACTGTCTTCTTCTCCATCTTCATGGCTCTGTGGGGTAAGTGGTCAGCCTGAGGCTTGCTTATCAGGGAGGTGCCTTCAAGTGGGGGCAATGACCCAGCTCTAACCCTCATACCCTTCAGTTTACTTTGGCATTTTTTCTTCATATCCCAAGATGTATTTTAGGGATAGTACCTTTCTCTTCTTTACTCATACATATGAATAGAAATAGGAAAGCCCTTCATGGCTTTATCTGTTTTCTCCTAGATATAGTCATGTTAACCCTGTACTAGTCTTGTGTATCATTTATGCAAAATTTGAGCCAGTGCATGTTTTGAAAACCCCTGGTGAACCCAAAAGACACCTCCAGGTTCTTCACTTAGTTATGTAAAGCCATCTATGCCATGTGCTATAACTGGAGTGGCAGAGGGACTGCCGTGGTCACAGGGTCAACTAGTGGCATCCGTGGGCTGAAGTCTGGTCTCCCAACTCCAGGTTCAGTGCCATTAATATTTTTAGGATACCATGAGTGTTGATGGTGGAGGTTTTATTTAGGGCCAGAGTAGTGTTTTCAATATTTCCACCAAAGGGATTTGTGAAGGAAAGAATAGATAGTTCCTTCGTTTTCCTCCTCTTTCCTTGCCCCTAGAGTATCAGTGTAATATCAGGGTAACAAACTTGCCCTGAGCTGTAATCTGACCACACACACACACACGCACACACACTCCTATTCTCATGAACTGGAATAACGTGGAATGACCACCCCATGGTAACTGAACGTTTCTAAGAAGACACACCCATGTATATTAGCAAAGGGACCGAGTCAACATGTGTCAGCCCATTTGGATAGGCAGCCACCTGCTCTTTGCTCACACCAAATGTGCAGGCCCTTCGCTTTCCCCTGGGACCGCAGAGTAGCAGGACCACAGCCCTGCTGCAGAGCTGCTGGATTTATCTCTGACTCCACCGGGCCTAGAGGACAGACCAGGGTGGACCCTGAGTCACACAGCCCTGGAAGTACAAGGAGAAGGAGGAGGGAGGGAGACAGAGGTCCATTCTCACTGGTGCCAGGAGGCCTGGAACACAGCCTTCCTCCAGCACCGTGGGGTCTTCTACTCAAGCAGAGACAGAATTTGACAGGGAAAGTTCCCACATGGCTGGGCCACCAAGCACAGTTTTCAGGGAACGCTTTATTCTCTACTGCTAGAGAGAGCAGCTGCTCTTCAGGGGCTTAGGGGCAGTGGTCAGCCCTGAAACGCTGGAGCAGGAGGAGGAGGACATGGAATTTGTGACCACAGAGCCCTGGAATCATTCACAGGAAGGGTCAGTGGGATGAACTGAAGTTGGGGCTTGTTGCCTGAGAAGCCATAGGCAGCTCTGCGTCTGCTTGTCCAGTGTCTTGTAATTACCCCGAGATCCATCCGAGCCGATTTGGAACCCAGAATCCATATTCATTTTTTAATATATTACAACCCTTATTCCCATAATTTGTCTTGCAGATATTATTAATACCACTACTGAGTAGATGAAGCTTAATAATTCAAGAACTTTCTTGTGACATGTAATCCCCTGTGTAGAGAAACTTGGCTTTCAATTGTACTTCCCAGTTCCAAGTCCCCAAAGCTACCTCTTCTCTTCCCTCAGCAGCTACAGTGAGCAGACACCTCCCAGCCATGCTGGAGCCCCAGTCACTTCCTGCCCTGCCCCGCTCCTCTCTTCCTTGCAGGTCACAGGGCAGGGAAAGCACTAAGGCATGGGATGGTGTCATGGTGCCAGAGCTTCCTGCCACAGGGTAGGGTTTTGTTTTGTTTTTTAAATATTCTGGCTATATTTTCTGTGATTGTGTACTTGGTCACAGTAGCCAAAAGCCCTTAGGCACGATTGCCTACAACTTACAATTAAAAATACTAGCAGTGCCTCTTATTACCATAATTATTATGATTAGTGGTGCTGTGCTGGGTGGGCCAGGGCCCAGGCCTGCCCGGAACGAAGCTGGGAAGAAGTGGTTGTATGCAGAGAGAGACGGGCTGTCAGTGGCAGTAGAGATGGTGGCTGCAGAGCCAGGGGATCGTGGAGGGTCCTAGTCAGGAGGACTGGAGTCTGTCAGAGCCTCAGACCCTGCTCCCCTGCGGTTCTGGCTTCAAACTCCAGGGAACTTTGGGAGAGAAAGCGAAGCCCCACTGAAAAGGGAAGTAATGAGACAGGGCTTTGAACAGAGTTTAAGGACAGCGACTTAGGGTCAGGCAGTCCTAGCTGTGTGTCTTAGCTCCTTAGCAGCCGGGGAATCCCATAGCGAGTAAATGTGGCACTAAAGCCACATACTCTTGGCTTTAGCCATTTACTCTTTAGCGAGTAAATGTGGCACTAAAGCCATATATTCTTGGCTTTGCACACACCCTTCAATCTCTTGTCGCTGTGGGATATCCCACAGCAACAAGAGATTGAGGGGTGTGTGCAAAGCACGTGGCGTAGATGTGCGCCCAGGAACTGGCGGTTGCTTCTCCCGTGTGTGGTGGCCTCCCCTGCCCCTGTGACTCAGCTACTCCTCTGCTTCCATCTGTTTCTGAAGGGCACAGGCTCCTGGGGAGTGGGGAGGGAGCATGGCGAGAGGAGGGACCTGCCCTGTTCTCAGGGCATCCCCGGGGCAATGCTAGGTTGGGAGGTCCGAGTACCCTCACGTGAACACAGCCTCAAACTCCGGGGAGAAAAACACACAAATCAGTACACCATAAGGGAGCTGCAAATAAAACAAATAGAACTTTAAGTAACTGGGTATTGGACCAGCGCAGAGGTGTTTGCTGTGCTCAGTTCTGTGTTGTGCCCAAAGTCGACATAGGCAGCCGAGAGCCCAGGAGGTGTTGGCAGTTCTGTTTTCACAGCACAGACGCGAGGGGCAGCCAGTGGTCAGGCATGGCGTGTGGTGAAGTGCACCCAGGCTCTTGCCAGGGCTGGGGTGGAGCTGCAGGGTGGCCTCAGGGATACCTCTCTGAGGGGAGTGATACCTCTCCCCTTTCCAGGCGCCATGATCACAGGGCAGCAGGATGCTGGGGCACCGTGGGGACCGATGTTCTGGAAGAGGGAGACTCGAGCCAGGTCAAGAGAGGATGAGAGTAGAAACTGGAGGATAGTAAAGTAGGCAAAGGGGACTGTTTGCACAAGCTGGGGGAGGAGAGGACGGGGAGGAAGTGACCCAGCAGCCGCGCAGGTGTGCGTGTTGGCAAACCGTGGGATGAGACTGGCAGATGGTTCGGGCCAGACACATACCGCCCTGGTATCCGGAGAGAAGGACATAGTCGTAGACTACAGGGAACCACTGGACAGAGGCAGGTGGCACTGGCTTCCTCCTCTGCCCACTCCTCCTGCACTGCCCGGACCCCCTGCTCTGCAGAACTCAGCCCAGATGCCTCTGCCGGAGCCAGCACGCCTCTTCCCCAGGCCCACAGCTGTCTCTGCGTGCGGCTCTCGAGGCCCTGGCCACTTTTCGTCTTGTAGTGCAGTTATTTACCTTCTCTCCTCAGAGGCTGTAAACTACTCGAGAGCAAAATCCGATCAGATTCGCCTCATCTCCCCGACGATGTCTGGAATGGTGTTT
Source organism: Lepilemur ruficaudatus (assembly GCA_963574885.1). Classification (NCBI taxonomy): domain Eukaryota; kingdom Metazoa; phylum Chordata; class Mammalia; order Primates; family Lepilemuridae; genus Lepilemur; species Lepilemur ruficaudatus. Next base: position 54,633 of record CAUYRT010056770.1, on the reverse strand, counting down.
CGCGCAAGGCAGATACCTTAGACCGGGCTGGTGTTTTTGCAGGATTAGAAATTCACTCAAATTACTCAAATAACAAGAGATTGACTGTAAGAGAGGAAGAGGCACCTGGGGGTAGGAAATGAAGTATAGCCTGGCCCCTGGGGAGTGGAGCTGAGAAGCTGTCAGAAGCTGCAGCCTTCCCCCTTTCAGGTGCTGCTGGTCTCTCTTGTTCCTCTTCTCTTTGTGTCTCTTAGTTTTAATTTTATAAAGAGAAAAACTGACTGGTCCATCAGCAGGCCCTGGGGCAGGTGACCAACCCTGGTGTAATGAGTGGGGAGGGGGCCAGGCTGGTCCCTAGAGCACACTGGCCTTGCCCTCCAGGGGCCGTGGGTGGCGCAGGCAGACCGAGGGCTGCGTAGCGTGGTAGGCGTTCTGCAAATACTTGCTCAGCAGTGGGAGAATGTGCACGCTGCTTACAGAGATTATCGTGTCCGCTGCACGCAGGAGGGGTTGGAGGGCTGAGCGTCTGGAGCCGGACAGCACTGTTAGGAGACTGCTGTGTAGCCTCAGAGTGAGATGATTACGGCCCAGAGAGGGAAGTGATGCTGGGGACAGAAAGGAAGTGCTGGGGGAGGAAAGTGGGCGCTGTCGACGGTGCAGGAGGGAGCAATGTGTGCACAGGCGAGACGAGGCTGGCCACAAAGACTACAGACACCCCCCCATTTTTCCTTTCTTCATCCTTCTGTTCTTCCTTCATTTCTCGGGATCAGTGTTCACCCTTTTCTCATAACCTAGAGATGGGAAAGGTGTGTGCGTGTGTGTTTGTCGCTGACCCATCTCTTCTCTCTCAAGGATGCAGGGTCCTTCAAGCAGTTCCAGCTAGAAGTAGGAAAAAGGGGCTGAATGCTTTACAGAGAGCTCTTAAATTTGAAATCTGTAAGCTTCTCCCCCACCCCCACTGGTGAACTCAAAGGGTACCCAGAATCCACTCTTCAAAAATAATCGAGTTTTTTTTTCTTCTTTTTAAGCTACTATGTTTCTGGAAAACTGGAAGAGACTACAGATGCGACTAGGCTACTTCTGGGACCTGACTGGTATAGAAGAGGAAGAAGTGAGTTCTGCTGCGCAATCCCGTGGGCCCTTGCTTTGACCCTGGAAACGGCTACCCTGAGCGAGACAGCCATGCGTGTTCGCCGTCGCTGCTTGCGTAGCTTGGCTCTGCGGGCCGAGCTGTGGTTGATACGCACTGAGGCCGAGAGCTCAAGTGTCCTCTTCTTCCCCCGAGCTCTGATGGGTAGCCAGGTGTCCCGGTGCCTGCTCTGGGAAAAGAGATGGCACAAGACACAAGGAAAAGAGGCAAGGGTGTCCCTGAGAGCGTGAAGCCAGACAGCCGGGGCTATGTCAGAATGCCTCTGTGAATGCTTCTGGGGGCCAGGGAAAGGCAGGGGTGCCAGGTGCTTGCTGCCTTTGGTGCCTAGGGAAGAAGAAAGAACCACGCAGCCTCTACGGCGTAAGCCAGTACACTGTGCGTGAACCTGGAGGGCGAGCTCAGGGAACAGGGTAGGTCCTCCTAGAGTCTAGCTTTCTGTACATACGCTGTTTAAAGGGGGTAAACAAATCAGCACCCCAGTCTCAGTGACAGTGAGTTGTGACAGGCAGCTTGTGGTGGTTACTCACATTATCTATTCCCACGGTAACTCCTGCTTCTCTAAACGGCAGCCCACCTCGCCCCCCCCCGCCCGCCGCCACTCAGCCCTCCTCCCCTCTTCTTCCTCCTTCAAGCTCAGAGAGTCCCCTCTGTTCTGACCATTAATGCCTTCAAGGGCTACTGACATCACACGCCACCATGGGCTCAGCAGCCAAAGTGGATGTCGGATAGGGATGCGCACCACTGGGATGCTATGGGTGATGGGGGACACTTCTGTTGCCTGAGTACCCGCTTGCACAGGCTGCCTCCAGCTGCAGGTGGCTGCACAGAGCACAGCCTGTGCCACACTGCCCTACAGTGACCGATGGGCTTTGCCCTGGGCTTAGGACCTCTGGCTTTGTGGCCCTGACATTTTATGAGCAAGAAGCGAGATCACCAATTTAGTCTGTTTTCAAGCCTTGTGTCCCCATGTCTGTGGTGTGTCATCATTTCTTCTTCTTAATGCTCTAGTTAGTCAACTTACCTTTGAGCAGGTGGGCTGAGGAATGGCGGGAGCCCCAGGGCAGCTGCAAGGAATGGAACCTGCCAATCCAGGCTGTGGTGCCTAAAGGTGCTGGGAGGAGGGGTGGTGATGGAGCTTTTCCCCACCGGCTGTGGGTCTTCGCTTGATTGCATCCCATCCCCTGCCCCACCCCATTACCGTGCACTGGACGTGCACCCGCTCTGCTTCAGCCCTGGGCATCACGCATGTGCTCTGAGACTGACACCACCGTGGATTCTATGGCAAGAGAGAGAATGTACATATGGATTCTGCCTTCAGACAGGATTCAGATTATCTAGAAACAAAAGCAACAGAGGATAGTAAAGACAATTGTATTTCCTGGAGGAAAATGTCCAAACTGGTGCTTCCAATAGAAAGAGCTATAGAAGTTAGACTGTGGGTGATCTAATTAGGACATCTTTGCACTATTGGTCCTATTTGCTTCAGCTGAAATATCTTGTGTGTGTGTGTGTGTGTGTGAGAGAGAGAGAGAGAGAGAGAGCAAGTTGTGGTTGGGGGAGGCGGGTGGGGGGCAGTCCCTACTCTCCTAATGAACGCAGGGGGTTAGGATGTTTCTAAAGAAGAGAAGGAGAAACATCCTGGCATCCAAGCCTATGTGGGGCCAGAGAAAAGCCAAGTGTGTCTGCTAAGCAGGGTCGAGGGAGCCCTCAAATCTCTCTGTTAGAGAGAAAGTGTAAACACATTCTCTCACTCAGAAAAGCATGAGTTATAACTCAATACCCTTGAAATCTCTGTAACAAGCCCCTGGCAGGAGTAAGATTATAATCCATTTTTCTTTCTGTAGCCAGGTTTCCTGTTTATCTGTTTAACCCAAAGAGCCATAGTAACTTCCTGGGAGGTACATGATTTGAGGAGCTCATGTGCTGGCTGAGAGCGGCCTGGCCAAGACTGATGTACCCTGGCATAAGAAGACATGCCTGCTGGGATCTCCGTGTGAGGTTCCTGCAGGGCTGGTTGGTTCTGTGGCATGGCTGTTGTGTCCCACATGTGCACGGCCCAGGGCCAGGCATGAGTGAGAGGGAGGACAGCCTTGTCTTTTTGCTTAACGTATTTCTATCTTGTGCTAGCACACATTCTGAACATGGTCATTAAGCACGTACTGTGTGCCAGGTTTGGTATGGAATATGCGACAAGCTTGGGTATGGTGTTTGATCTCCAAAGGGTTACATGGAGCAGGGTGCTGTCTGGTCTTTAGTATTTAGAATAGCATGGAGGATATGGGAGAGAAATTCCTCTAGCTAATGTAGGAAAGGGAAATACTTAAAAAGAAAATCAGGGTTTTGAAGACTGGTTGACTTTTAATGGGCAGCAAAGGGAAGAAGGGACACCCACAAGGAGAAAAGAGCCACAGAGGTCTGGACCAGGGAAAGCGAGGGCTGTGGGTGAGAAGCAGCAAGATGTCTGCAAAGTCAAGCTGGCTGCAGGCGACTGGGTTCGGGAGGCAGCGGGGGACAAGGATGCAGGTACAGTGTGGGGGCGGCGCCGGGGAGGGTCCTGACTGCTAATCCATGTCTTCTAGGCCATGAGAGACATGGAAGGGCAGGACAGCAAGGTCTCTGTGACTTGAACAAGGGTCCTGGGACTGCCACGAAGTGTTGTGCATTGTAGCAGGTTTAACCTACATTCAAATGAAGGGCAAGAGGGAGGCAGGGTCCATGCAGCCCATGATGGGAGGTTTTTTCTGGTTTAACCAGACACCTTCTCCCAGTATCAGAGTGCTTGCCAGGCTACCTAGCTGGCTGTAACCTCCAGACATCGTTCTTCCCTGTGGTCTTCACTAGCAAACACTTGCCTCCTGGGGGAGGGAGGGAGGGTGCCAGCTCACACACACTCCAACATGTGGGCCCCCCCCAAGGGGTGGAATGAGCAGGGGGCTCAAGTCCAGCTTGTAAACTGGGGGAAGCAGAGAAAGACTGGAGACTGCATGCTTATGAGGGCAGGGAAGAAGTGAGCAAAGAAACCTGACAGCCAACCCCCTGGGCCAGGTCGGCCCTTGCTTTTGGGGTGTCCCTGTGGGCACCACCAAGAGACTTACTGAAGGACTCTGTTGGATTCTGTCTGCCCTTGTAGGAGGGAGGCCTGCCAGACCTCCAGGGTCATTTGCTCTGAAGTGTGGTAACCTTCAGCTCAGGGGGCCTCTTGCCCAGTTAGCTCCTATCACAGTCCGGGGCCTCTTAGAGCGTGTGGTCTTATCTGAACACAGGAGTCCTGCCCTCCCTCTCTCTCCCACCCTCACCCAGCACTGCAAGCTTTGGATGTCCTCGGCGGCTTCCCATCGCACGGTAAACCAGTCCCCCACTTGCCTCTCTGACCTCAGCTTGTGTCACTCTCCCTGCTCAGACCTTCCAGCCACATAGCCTTCGTTCCTCCCAAGTTCGTTCCGGTCCTTGCACTGGCTGTTCCCACTGCACAGAATGCTTTTCCTCAGTCTCTGTGTGGTCTGCTCTTTCCTGACTTTTCTATCCCTGTGAAAATGTTACCATCTTCAGATTGGCCTTCCCTGACTCCCAGTCTCAATCAGCCACTGCTTTACTTCTTCTATGGTTCTTATCCTCATCGGGTACTTTCCTACTTGCGTGTTGGTTCACTCCACTTGGGGCCTCAGTGCCTAGAAAAGAGCTCAGAGCATCGCGGGTGCTTGCTGGCTCTTGGTGGAAGACGTTTGCTGCACCTATTTCTGGATTTACTTCTTTGGATCAGCCAAGGTGGTCCTAAGCAGTTCTTCATCTCCGCCTGCTCCTGGGGAGATGGACTGGGGGGAGGTGGTTCCCAGGGTCTTGGTGACAGGGGTGACGCGTTTGTGCCACTTTGGCACCAGATCGCCTTCCACGGAGGTCGTGTTTGGGGAATATGAGGAACGGTGCAGATCTGCCCATGGCTGGGTGTGTCAAGGCAGCCTTCTCGGGTCTAGATTCTGCTCTGGACAGACACTCAGTTGTCCACTTTTGAGGGATTCTGTAACCTCACCTAACCTACCTGGCTGCAGACAGGGAGACCCCTGTCTGACTTGCTTCAGCCGGAGCGCAGAGCAGCCTGACTCTGATGTGCATTTCAGACTCCCGTCCATGTGCTGAGAAAGCTGGGCTTGTTCTGAAAAGAGGAGGGGATCTGAACCGAGCCCAGCATGGGGCAGGTGGGCCACAGCCACACCTAGAGGGATACAAGCAAACCCCTCTGTGTTGTCGCAGCCTGTCTGAGAAAGCCAGAGACAGTTGGAAACCTCCTGCCAGTCTGTTAGGAGACCCTTCCTCAGCCTCTTTGCGGGACATGAACAGGGAAGGTGCTCCTCTGGTGCAGAGAGGATTAGAACCCATATTCCCGTACTCACCAAAGGATACTGTACCATTTTTAATTAAAATTTTCCACTGGAACAATGTAGAAGAAAAGCAAGCCAATATCAGGGGCCGTGGAGGAGAACTTGAAATCACATCTCTCCCAGTATCCCTGCAGGGCATTAATCGTTACAGGCAAAAGCTGCTCCGTGGGAATGGTGGGCTGAAGGAAGTTAAGCACGTGTCTTCATAGAGATACTTTTCAGAGCTGTAAAGATGCTCATTGTGGCCCTCAGGAAGGTGAAACATTGTGCAGTGTTTTCCAGTCTTTAGACCCTGGAATCCTCTTTTAGCTAAAAATCTCACCTCAGGAAATGGTGTGTTGGACAGCAAATGAAGGTAAGAGACAGAATCAAACATGTTCACAGCATTTAGAGATTGCTGTGCGCTCTGCGTGCTGCCAGCTGCTGGGAGCAGCGCAGGTAGTGCGGAGCAGGTAGTCAGTCCTCCTGTCGGGGTAGGAGACTCTCACATGCAAAACAGTGGGAAAATAATCACAGAAAAACACATAGGCAAGAGCTACCATGTGTGGTATGAGCTATAAAACTGCAGGAGTTGGGGGAGGAGGGAGACTCCATCTGGTAAGTACGTTGCAACAGTCAGAGAAAGGTTCCTGGAAGGGGTGGGGCTGATGTCCCCAGGAAGACTGGGTAATGATGGAGGCCTTCACAACACACGGCTGGCATCTCCTGCTGTTGTGTTGGTTGTGCCCGTTTGGTGCGTGGTTCTCTCCCGTGTCATGGCATGGCTTGACATGCTTGACATGCTTGGGAACTTGGCTTGTTGGCCTTTGAACTCTTTGATATGGGGCAGTGATAAGGAAACGTTTGTTCTCTGAACAGCAAAGCCCACTGTGAATCCCCATCTGAATCTCTCCCTACTCCCTCGTCAGTAAATGACATAGGAACACGAAGTCCTCACACCTGTAGATATTTGTCCTTGAGCTGGAAGCTGCAGGGAAGGCCTGCCAGCGAAGCCAGGTGTACACTGTTAAATTCTCTTTGAAGCGAGTCACGCCTCCTCCGGCCCCAGCATCTGCATTGCTGTAAGTTCCTGAAGATTAGTGAGGGATTCTTTCCCATGCCTGGTGACTCGCAAGGCAGGTTCCTACCGCTGACTGGCCCAGTGATGTCTCCTGAGCATTAGTGCGCTTGCCAATGAGTTACTCACCTAGGCTGCACAGGAAATAGGTCCAGGCACGTGAGGTTTAAGATTCCCCATGGCCGCCTTTGACTTTGATGTTTACTGGTCGCCATTGTGGCTCACAGAATAACAGAGCAGGGAATGTGTTTTGTTGTCCCCCTAACTCCCAGCTGTGGGGCACATCTGTTTCTCCAGCTGAGATTTGGCTCATTGGAAGTTAGAGATATAAGGATGGTTGGTGGGATGACCAGATGTATCCCTCTGCCTTGGGTCACACTGCTGTGCGAAGCACATGCTTCTTTCTGTGTCTGCTGTCCCATTAACATTTCCTCTCTCCTTTCTCAACACTGGTGCTGTCCCCAGGAGCGTGCCAAGGTTTGGTTTTCAGTGTGATAACAGGTGTCGTGTGTTCCTTTTCTCCCCCCAACGCTGCGTTCTTATGTTAGGATGTTACGTCTCGACTCCTTGTGACGTGTGTGGTGTGGCAGTTCCCATCCCGTAGTGTCCAATCCCGAACCCCGACTTTAATGTACCTGCTGCAGCAGGCCAAGCTCGCCTCCTTCCGGTTCACTAACCAGTCTCTCACGCTTTGGTTTAGGAACATTCCCGGCCTGAGTACGAAAGCAAAGTTCGAGAGAAAATGCTCAAGGAGAGCAGCAAGTCGACTGTCCAGAAATTGCAAACAAACGTGGCTGTGGGTGATGATGAGGTAAGAGGTGGTGCTTGTTCGTTGTCCCTTTATTTGTTGAGATCCTTTGTCACTGTGCTTGGAACGCCTTAGTGAGGGGAGTCTGGGCCGCGAGGAGGGTTATGTGGGGGGGACAGAGGAAAGCGCCACGTCTCTCCCTGTCCTGCCGTTGTAGCTCATGGGCAACGGGCCCTGCCGCGACTCCATCCGTGTGTCTCTGCTGGGTGTTGCCGTGCATACCACATGGGACGGCAGGTTGAGAAAGAAAGAACATTAACAGTTTCAGGCCTGGTGGCTCTGGAGACCAGCACCGAAACACTGAGTAGTGATGATAACCAACACTGCCCCAGCCGCCCCCGCAGCCGCTGAGCTGAGCGAGGGCGCGCTCCTTGAGACACTGTTTGAAGTGCACTCCATTGTCTCATTTCATTCTCACAAAAAATCTACGAGGCCGGTACTACTCTAATGAGAAGCATTAAAGACTAATTTCCACAGAGTAAGCCATTTTCCGAGGGTCACACCGCCATGCATGGTGGCGGATCTGGGATTCCCGTGCAGGCCTGTCCCTCACGGCCTGCGCACTCCCCGCCGTGCAGGCGGCCTTCCAGGTGCAGTGGGGAGCGTGGAGCGAGAAATGGCTCTCAGGGCCGGCAGAGGCACAGTCCTGCCTGTGTGTGCTCGAGCTGCTCACACAATGCTCCTTACGTTTCATTTCATCTGGGTGGGCCTCCGAAAGTGAGAGCGAGCATGTCCTCTGAGTCACATTTCCGAGTCTGATGGTGGCATCCAGTCATTAAAACAGAGCTTCATAATTTTTGCTGTGATCTGTGAATACTCCTAGTGTGTGCGTGGGGGGGTGCTCTGCGGGAGGACCTGCTCTGAGTGCCACCCCTCTTTGAAACTAGAAGACTCCGTGTGTGTGTGCGCGTGCGTGTGAGAGTGTGTGTGTGTTTATGTCTTTCCTAATCTGGTTCCTGAAAAAAAAATCAACAAGATTGAAAATCTGTTGCTTTTACATGTGTCTTTTCTCCATCCTGGATTTGAATTCAAATTTCATTTCATTTTACATTCTTTAAGTTGGAACCATTCATGTTAACATGCAAATTTATGCAAGCATCAAAACAGAAGAATGTGGTGTTTTTGAGATCAGAATACTGGCTTTTTTTTTTTTCTTAAAGAAAATAGGAATTAAACTGACGAGAGGGAGGGTGGCCCTCTGAGTAATTTTTTTTTTTTTTTTGAATGAAGAGCAAGTCCAAGACTACCAATTATTCAGAAAAATAATGCATTCATTCTTAGCAAAGACTAATCATCGCCGCCACCTTCATCAGAAAGTAAGAATTCTGTGTTCTGTCAGCTTCGGCAATGCCATGCAAATTTCTTTCTCCACCCCAGAGCAATATACAATGGATAATTTTATGGAAATCACATGTAACTTTTATTGACCACTGACTCATTTAATTTTAATTCCGTAGACGGGAATGCCAAGGAGCTGGAATTGCGTACATTGAGGCTGTGGTTCTAATATAAACATTGCTTGGATATATATGCATGATAGGTCAAATAACTTTCAGGAACCACAAATAATTAAAAAACATCTGAATGCATTATAAATGATACATATGTTTACGTTTTAGCATTCAACATCTATTTTCATTACACTGTTGAGAATGCAAAGCTCAAAGCAACTAATGCCTTACGAGCACTAGGGAGAAACAGCTCTCCCGAGGAACAGCGCAAGATTAAAATGGCCTAGGATTTGTCGGGATCCTTGCTTGTGTTCGCTCAGTTCCATTAATATTGTCAATGCTTCTGTTCTTGCTGCAAATCTAGCCATAGGTGGGAGATAAGGATGGTCACATGTTGCTGTCCGATGGGACAGTTATGGTCAGTACCCACTGCCTACCATGTGGCCAGGGGCACCATTGTGTGTGTGATATTTAGGAAAGGCACCTACTTCTGGAGAATAGACGGGGACTAAGAATCCAAGTCTAGCTGGTGGTCTTGGATGTGCATCTTTCACTCCAGAGGATCACCTTGGATCTGCCTTCACCACAAGCCTGAGGCTGCACATCCCTACCTCTCCTTACTTTCCTTCCTGTTGAATGATAAAAAGCTACCATTTATTGAGGCCCAGAGTGGTATAGGAATTTGCCTAAGACCGCATAGCTAATTGTGGGGGAACTGGTAATCAAATCTAGCTCTCACTAATCCTCAAGGTGCATTTTTTTTTTTAATTTTAGAGAGACCAAGTTCATTTATTTTTAAAACATTTAATTTCCTAGCCTAAAATTCACTCATTTAAAGTAGTGGCTTTTTGTGTATTCACAGATTTGTGCAATTGTCCCCACAATTTAAGTTTAAAACATTCTTATCTCAAAAAGAAGTCCTGTACCCAATAGTTGCCAAGCCTGGGGCAACAACTAATTTACTTTCTGTCTCCATAGATTGGCTTCTTGTGGACTTTCACGTAAGTGGAATCATGTGTCTAATGTGTGGTCTTTAGCTTCTTTCACTTAGCAACATTTTCTCAAGATGCATCCATGTTGTAGCACATGTCAGTACTTCACTCTTTTTTATTGCCAAATAATATTCTATTTTTAGGATCTTCCTCATTTTATTTACCCATGCATCAGTTGATGGACATTTGGGTGGTCTCCAATTTTTTACTGTTATGAATAATACTGCTATTAAAATTTGTGTGCAAGTTTTTTTTAGCTGTATGTTTTCATTTCTGTTGGGTATATACTACTCTTGGGTGTAGAATTGCTGGGTCACATGGTAATTCCATGTTTAACATTTGAAGAACTGCCTCGTACTATTTTCCATAGTGGCTGCATAATTTTGCATTCCGGAATCCTTCCTTACCAACACTTATTATCTGTCTTTTTCATCTTATCCATCCTGTGGTGTGAGATGGCATTTCATTGTGGTTTTAATTTGCACTTTCCTAAAAGCTAATGATGTTGAGCATCTTTTTGTGTGCTTATTGGCCATTTGTATGTCTTCTTTGAAAAAATGTTTATTAAAATCATTTGCCTCCTTTAAAAATTGGGTTAATTGGCTTTTTATTATCAGATTGTAAGAGTTCCTTATATATTTTAGACACTAGTCTCTTGTCAGATAATATGACCTACGAATATCTTCTCTAATTCTGGAGATTGTCTTTTCACCTTATTGATATCATTTGAAGCATGAAAGTTTTAAATTCTGAAATAGTTCAATTTATCTAGTTTTCTTTTGTCCTTTTTGCTTTTGTGCCATATCTAAGAAATCATTGCCTAATCCAATGTCATTAAGATTTACGTCTAGGTTTTCTTCTAATAATTTATGCTTTTAACTCTTACAGTTAGATCTATGATTCATTCTGAGTTAAACTTTGTCTGTGATGTAAGGAAGCGGTCCAGACTTATTTTTACCTATGTGGACATTCACTTGTCCCAGCACCATTTGTTGAAAAGACTATTTTTCTCATTGAATTACCTTGACACCCTTATCAAAAATGAATTGACCGTAAATATGAAAGTCTTTCTGGACACCGATTCTATTCTGTTGATCTGTTTGTCTGTTCTTATGCAGAACCTCACTGTCTTGATGACTGTGCCTGTGCAGTAAGTTTTGAAATTGGGAAGTATGAATCCTTTGACTTTATACTTTTCTTTTCCAAAATTGTTTTAACAAATTGGGATGCATTTCCGTATTAATTTTATTACCAGTTTGTCAATTTCTGCATTAAAAGCAAGCTGAGATTTTGATAGGGGTTGAGTTAAATTTGTAGATTAATTTGGGAAGTATTACCATCTTAACTGTAGCAAGTCTTCTAATCTTTGAACATGGGATATCTTTCCATTTATTTAGATCTTCTTTATTTTTTTCGGCAATGTTTTGTAGTTTTCCATGTACACATTTTACACATATTTTGTTAAATTTATTGGACGCACTTGAAGCTCTGACCCAGGTGGGGCAAGGGCAATATATGTAACCTAAACATTTGTACCCCCATAATATGCTGAAATAAAAAACCAAACAAACAATAAAAAAAAATTATTTTATTCTTTTGGATGCTATTACAAATGTAATTCTTTTTAAATTTTATTTTTGGATTGTTAATTGCTAATATGTAGAAATATGATTGAATTCATTTATTGGTTCTAATAGTTTTTAATGGATTCTTTAGGATTTTCTATGTTTAAGATCATGTCATCTGTGATAGAGATAGTTTTACTTCTTCCTTTCCAGTCTGGATGTTTTTTCTCTCCTTCTCTCTCTGCTCAGTTGCCCTAATTTGAATCTCCTGTACAGTGTTGAATAGAAGTGGTGGGAATGGACTTCTTTGTCTTGTTTCTGATCTTAGGAGAAAAATGTAGTTTTTCACCAATTAAGTATAATGTTAGCTTTCATCATTAAGTATTATGGGTCATTGCTTTTTTCCTGTTTTTAACTCTCTCTATAAGGCCTCCCTGAGAACAATTCATATCACATCAACATGATGCTGATCTGAAATAAAATGTTCTGCCCTGTAATGGGGTGATAACTATATATCCACATCAAGGAGAGGCAATGTGGTAAGTCCCCAAGGTTGGCAGGCTAGGGGTCAGAACTGAGAAAGTAATCACTTGCTTTTGCCAAGTAGCTGAGCCCCTTTCTGGGTCTCTTCCGTCTCAGCTGTCACATGGGGGTTGGATTACATAGCCTCTACAGTTCTCAGAATCAGTGGTTTTCTTTGCTGATGTGCAGAGATGATGTTGGTCATCAGCCCATCACTTTGAGTGTTGGACTGTCCCTTATCTTATATGGTAGTAATTTGGTTCTTCTTATATCTACACATGGATTTTCAAGGGTGTGGGTATGAGGAGTCTTAACACTGATAAAATGTTAAGTAACATTTGTGGAGTGCTCAATACATGTAAGGCTTTACAGGTATATTTCATTTAAGTCTCAAAATCATTACGATCCTCAATTCACAGCTGAGAAAACTGAGGTTTAGAGAGAGAATTAACTTGCTTGGTGCTAACATGTGGCAGAGCCAGAGTATGGGCCGGGCAGTCTGCTTAAAAGCTACCTTCTTCACCTCTCGCTCCCATGTGTCTCGCATGTTTTCCTTCAACAGATCCTCAAACGCTCCTAAAAAGTCATGTTTGGTTCTTTTTTTCCTAAACTAAAGGCGAGAAGGACTGTGGTGTTCATTGGAAAGATTGGTAAGAGACAAACTTGCTACCCCACGTTAGTGGTTTTGTGTAAATTTTGGTGGGGTGATGCTCTGTTTCCATTGAGGACAACAGTGGGTAGAATTAGCTCAGTTTACAGCAAGAGGTTCAACAGACAGCAGGGAGAATTCAGGAGTAAAACACAAATAAATATTGTGTTTCCAAGAAAGCATATGGAATCTGGAACTTTTAATTGAAGAATAGGCTGGATTTTTTTTTTCTTTCCTGAATCAGTTTGAATTTTTTGGGGAATAGTCTGTCCTGGACAGAATTGGAGGTTTTGTCAAGTTTCCCTCCAGGGCAAGTTTGTGTTCTGTTCCTACCGGACGATAAAGCTCTAAGTTGAGTGCAGATGGTGGGTGCTCAAGGTGGTGGGAGGAGTGCTGGGGGTGCTGGTGTTTGCCTTTCGTCCCTCTGGCTCCTCATTCAGCCCCTTCCACTTCTGGCTCATGCCTCCTTTGCTTTCAGTAAACTTTGTACTAGAGCACAGTCAGTAAACCACGCTCACGCCGTGTAGTGCAATAGAGGGAAATAATGCGAGGCGTTAGAACGAAGGGTGTTGAGGCAAACAGGGGACGTTGAGGCAACAAGAGACTAGCACAGCAGGAAGTGGGGGCCGCTCTCAGGACTGGAGGACGGGAGGGAGGCAGTCTCACCAGAGCCCAGGAGTCTGGGCCACCCAGTGGGAGCAGGAACCCTGGAGGAGGTGCGGCCACTTCCGAAGCAGATAGAAAGATGGGGGAGAAATACCCCGAATCTCCTCCTCCTGCCTGCCAGGCTCCCACTGATATCTCCATTGGCCAACTCAGACCAGAAGTCAGTTGAGGATTTATTCAGGGAAACAGAGTTCTCAGGGGTCAGCAGCACAGAGCAGAGGGGAGGAATGGTGAGAGTGGATCTGAGTCAATACATCAGTGTAACTTCAGAACCCACTACCCACAGAACACTTGCAAGCCGGGTGCCCTTGCTTCAGAGAGTTGAGAGGCTATTGGAGAATTGAGAAAAAAAATTGGCAAAAGTCACAAGAATGCTCACCACTGGCATAATGGATGAATATGTGAATGGTCAGTTGTTCAGACCAGTCTTGGACTGTTGAGAGTGTGTGAGTGACAGGGTGTTACAGAGAGAGAGCGTATGGGCACATGTGAGGGTGTCCTTGCAGTGACACAGGTGACACAGATAACGGAAGGCTTCCAAGAGGAAGGAGACATATTTTTGTGGCAAGATGCCACAGGAAGCAAGGAAGCAATCCGGGTGGGGGGTGATGACAAATGTGGGTCTTAAAGGAGTCCTCTCCTGTAAAACATATTACTCAAAGGACTTTGAAACAAGTCCTATTTCCCAATCCTGGGAGTTTCCTTGTGGAGCCGGTTGTCACCCACATATTGCTTCAGCCAGGGCCGTGTGGGCCCAGCGCTCCTGCCGTGGCTGTGTCTAGTGAATGTTTTATGGGAGCATTGAAGTCAGAAGGGAGCGTGAGCCAGGCAGGCTGTGGACGGAGGGGTGTTAATTTATTGTTCAGTGCGCCACCCCGGGGACAATTATTTCCAAAGAAAACTCATCTAAAGTTAAAGCTCTGAAACATTTACGACAGATGCCTCTGGCAGGCGCGACAAACAAACATGTGGAATAAATTATGCACAATTGTACTGCAAAGACAGCAGCGACAGGAGGCTGGGGATTATCTGGGTGCAGGGAGAAGGGAGGCCCGGGGACAGGGATGGAGGGGCCCATCCCACACTGGGCCGCCAGGGACACGGTCCAGGCTTTCCACGCAGGCCTTGGGTGGGCGCTTTATCAGAAAGTTCTCTGGGGCAGAGTGAAGTTCCCATGGTCCCCTTCGTGAAGGCACTAAATGACTTAACAACCATGTGAGGGTCAAAAATATAAAGAACCTAAGTACTTCCCCCAGACTCTTCTTCAGGAGAGTTTAGGAGGTTCAGGAGGTTTCTCATTGGCACAGGGAGACACGGGAGCACGGGAAGGGACTCAACTTGCCAGGGGTCTCGTGTAAAGGAGAAGCTGAGATGAGATTCCAGCCCCATTCTGTTCCTGGAATCATTTTATGCGCTGGTGCCTGAGGGCTCCAATCATCCTTATTACCTGTCACAGGCCCAGTTCTGAGCTGTTGGGGACATGCTGAGCCTTTGTTCTCTCCACACTACGGCATGAACTGAGGAATATCTGGCAGGAAAGGGGCCTGGGTTCTGCTCCAAGCCCAAGGGCATTTGGGAAGCAGGCAGGCCCCTGGGTTCAAGGATTGTCTGATGTAGGGTTGGTTCAGCTCCGAGATCCCGCAGTCCCAAGGCGTTTGTACCTGCTCCCCTGAGTTGCTCATATTTGGTGACAAGGCAGATGAAACAAGTCACTGCATTTCGGGGGAAATGTAGCTCCCTGGCTGAAACCTGTCTTACAAGGTGGAATTGATACTGAAGGCTGCCCCCTGACAATTGTGTGTACTATTCATTTTTATATTTTATTTTACTTTAATTTTACATTTTGCATTCATTGTTCCTGGCTCTGGCTCCTCTCTCTCTGTCGTCTCTCACTGAGTGGCTTCCATTTCTCACCTCTGGTCCCCACTCCCCCCACAACCTCAGACTCCAGCCAGAGACATGGGAGAGTGAAGGAGCAGAGAAATGGCTGTAGCGAGGGAATCTGGGGGTGGGATACGGCAGTCAGTCCTGCGTGACTGTAGGATGTGGCTGTCTGCTTAGGAGCAGTTAAGGACTGAAATGTAGACCTGGATTCTACCTCCCGTTCCCTTTTTGGTGGGATCCAGTCACGGGCAGCACCTAGATGAGAGGGAAGCTGGGGTATCGTCCTTGCCTGGCAGCCGCCAAGCAACGGCACCAAACTACCCCAGGGCCAGCTGCCTTCCCTGCCGCAGCAACACATTCTCAGACTACCGCCTCAGAGTTGCTATCGTAAGAAATGAGAAAGGAAGATTCTTGAAAACAAATGTCAACAAAAGGAATTTCAGGGGGTGAGAAGCACTCATCCATGGTGTCCCCATAGTGCCCCAGTTGGCTACTTTGGTAAATAAGTCCCCTTCGTTGGAGTTTGGGACTGACCCTTTCTGAACAGAATTTAGCACTCTCTTACATGGCAAGGTATTTGTGTATGGGTGCCTTAAAATTGTTTTTTCTTTGTTTATAAAATACATGAGTTATACATGAAAACATTCTCCTGCATAACAATTCTGACAATAGAGATAAAATAAAAGTCTCCCTGGACCTCATCTGCTCCCAGTGTTGTCTGTCTCCCTAGAAATAGCCATAGTTACCAGTTTGGTTTATATCCTTCCAGACCATGTTTCTTAGGGAAGCGCATTAATGCTTGACATCTGTCGGACACCACATGACCCCACCGCAGCAGTGCCAGTGCTATATGCTTTTCAGTGTCATCACATCTCAGTGAAGCTGCATTTGCAGTGCTTGCAGCACGAAGAACTGCACGAAATCACTGTGCAGCCAGAGGCCTGAGTGGAGGTGTCCAGTCTGATACCAAGGTTGGAGAACTTGGAGAGTGTCCAACAGGTGCACACATCCTGTTAGCAATGAGGGTTAAGAATGAAATAAAATGTTATTTATTTTAGTGTAGACGTCCTTTTCCCCAATGGCTACTAATTTGGTAGGAAATGAATACTTACTATTTGGACTTAACTAGTTATAAAGGGAACTGCTAGGTATTTCTTTTAGCCTGGGAGCACTACATAAAAATCGCTGAGGCATTAAGGGTCCTGTGAACCAAGAAAGTTTGAGAATGGCTGCAGGAAGAAGTTCCCACATTCTTCAGAGATTTAAGAGTAAGGCAGACAGTTGAGAGCAGAAAGCTTAGGAAGACAGTGAGTTTCAAAATTGCAGGGTTTATTTGGGGATGGCAACAGCCTGGCGAACTGTGGCCTAGGAAAGTGCCAGGTGGGCTGGTTTCTTCCACACTTGCTCTTTGGGCCTCCCACTGACTTCTCTCTCGGGCCTTAGGGTGCATCTGCCCCCGTATATATATATATTCTCCCTCTTTCGCTGCCACCCCTCCGCACGTGTGTGTGCGTATGAGAGAGTGCGCCTGTGGGGGCCACTGAGAGGTTCTCATCATGAACATCCTTTTAAGTCTTTGGGATTTAAAAATAAACTTCACAACTTCTAATCCAGAGGACGTCGCTTTACGTACAGTCTCCAGGGTGGTTTGGGCTCCACGGAGAAGCATGCCAGAGAAGCGTAGAATGTGTCCATAAACATCGCCCTGCACGGAGCATGTGAATTATTCACCCCCCATGCAGACTGCTCGGGTGGCCCAGGCCGTCAGACGCCGGCTCTGGCCCTCTTCACCCGACAGCCTGTTCCCAGCATCAGGAGTTCTGGCTAAAATAAGACCTCCTCTTCTGCTCACTGTATACATTTCTACTGCCCTGGGGCTAAATTAAGAAGTTACAAATAAGGAGAGCCCGAGGCCGGGCTATGGAGGCGCAGCGAGCGGAGGAGCCTGTGGGGGAACGCGGCGGGGGAGGAGGGGCAGCAGGCGCAGCCCACGCAGGGGCTGGGTGGATCAGGACGGTGTTTAGACCAGACCCTCATGGCGTCTTGGAAAACACTAAGCCCAAATATGTGCAATGATGGGAAATGTTGGAACGGCGCAGTTCCGAGTAGAGGCCAGCGCATACCACTGGGGTGTGTGATGTTAGCCACTACTGACTTGCAGTTGGGACTTTTCTTTTTTCAGTTTAAATGATTTTTCCGTATATGTCCAGAAGCATGTAAATTAAGTTTGTCTTTTGCTGTCTGGGCCAAGGTCATTATTTCACTTCCCTAGAATTCACTGGAAACACACACATGCCCTTCAGGTTCCCTTGCTCTTTCTCCCTTAATGTGCTGGAAACTCGAAAGTGCTGGCTTCAAAAATTCCTCTGAGGTCAAAAGGTGTTTGGGCTCCCTGTGATTCTTTTGACATGATGGTCAAAAGAAGCTTTCGAGGAAAACTGATGGGATTGCCCTTTCATGGGTGGGGAAACAGAGGCCTCAAGACTGTGCCCCTCTGACAATCACTGCCCACGCTGGAGGGTGTGGAAACCTCCCTCTCTGTCCACCACCGTGGCCTGCTCGGTCACGCTCTAGCTGCTGAGAAGGGACTTGCCACCCAGAGGATCTGCCGTCATCTACCCCGCTTTCTTTCTAAGCATTACTTTAATTTTTATAAAGAATAAAAAACTAGCAAGAAAAGAAAAGGGGATCCTTACTTTAGTTTAGATTTTTCCAGATGCAGATCCTGAGCCAATGATTGTAGTGAAAATGTTCTGGGGAGGTGGAACCCCTGTTGTGGAGTGAGGAAGTGAGAGAGAGAAGGGAAGGCGGCCCATAAAGGGTGCTGGTCAATCCGGTGACCGCTGTGGACAACTGGAGCTTAGTTGTGCTGGGAAATCCTGGGAGCTGATGTAGAACATGCAAGTTAGAGTTTTACTGCCACAGGGGCACGTGTCTTAATCTGTTTCTGTTGTGTAACAACATATCTTAGACTGGGTAATTCCTAAACAACAGAAATTTATTTCTCACAGCTTTGGAGGCTGGGAAGTCCAAGAGCAAGGCACTGGCAGCTTAGGTGTCTGGCAAAGTCTGCTCTCTGCTTCCTGGATGGCACCGTGGACGCAGAGGGGCAAGATGGCACTAGAGTGCTCCCCTCAGTTTCCTTTGTCAGAGTACCAATGCATTCAGGAGGTTCCAAAGGCCCTGACTCTGAATGCCACCACCTTGGGCGTTAAGCTCCAACATATGGGTTTTGGAGGGACACGTGTATTCAAAGAACACAGTGGGAGAGCTGGTGTATTAGTCACTGTCAAGGGCAGCTCTAAGAGTGAGTGGATGTGTGTATGTGTGTGTGCTCACTTCTGGTCTGCCTTGAACAGGCACATGGGCAGAGAAGGCTCAGGCCACCAGTAAAAGCCTTCAGGCAAAGAAGTGAAGATCTGGCAGTTGGAAGTTGGACTCTAATTTATCATGGTAAGGCTTGAGGAGATTTGGGCAGACACTGGTGGTATCAGGGTCTCCTAAGTCCTAAAGTGCATGAGTTGAGATCTAGTCAGAAAACCAGAAATCCAGGAGTTCAGAAGAGGAAATTTAATATGGGGAGCTAGCTAGGGAAGTGTCAGAAGGGCTGACAAGCTAAACAAAAGCAGCGAAGCCACCCAGAGACAGCGTCAGCAGGCAGCTGGGGAAGCAAAGCGGGAGGTGCCCAGGTGGGAATTGGCACCGTGCTGGAAATTGCACAGTGGCAGCCGGGGCCATCAGGGAAGGGTAGGCCAGCAGGTAGCGCAGGTGTAGAAGAGTGGCAGCCACTGCACGAAGCTGATGGGGAGAGAGAGAGAGAGAGAGAGAGAGAGAGAGAGAGAGAGAGAGAGAGAGACACTCTGGATTCTCTTTTCCATCTGTCTGCCCACCAACCTTGCACCAGCACCTCCCAGCGGCTGAGTCTGGCCAGAGCCAGTGGGCAAGGAAGTCTGGGAACTGTCTGCAGGGATCACTGCCCCTGCGTTAGGTACTAGAACAAGAAATGGCAAATTGGAGAGCAAACAGGAAATTGACTGGCACTTGTTGTAATCCTTCACCTGTGTAAACACGCGCCTTCCACCCCAGCTCCTCTGCTCTTTCTACTACACGACTATGTTGGGTTTGTTGTCTCCGAAGCAAACCCCAGGAATTTCTATGGACTTTGGGTGGGCTACATTTTTGGAAGGGATGGATGACAGACTGGGGACATACTCCATACCCTTGTCCACCTTTGTCCTGCAGTACCCTAAGGACTGTGCCTGTGCCTTGTACCCTTCTGCTCAGCTGCCTGCATTGATGGTTGGAGTCTCTGAGGAAGCACCAGATCTTAATTACACCATTTGACCGTCTCCCCTTGCTTGGGCTTGCCGAAATTTGATGTTTTTGCTCTATTTCAGTGAGGTAGATGTCCTTACATTTTGAAGGCGTTTCAGAACCTGGGACATGTTTGTGTTATTTCTCTCTCTCTCTGTCTCTCAAGTTATTGCTATTTAGACGTGTCGACATTTTATTTATTACATAAACCCAAATGCCAACATGACAAGAAATAGTGATCTGAATCTGCGCTAACCTTCCGCTCCCCCAGCCTGGACTCCCCATGCATTCAGTGCTTTCCTCATTTATTCTCCCAACCTCTGGAGAGAAGTATGTCCATGTAGTTCTTTCAGATGGAGCAGCCTGGGTGAGACGGTCATGACAAATTGTGCACAAAGTCCAGAGGAAAGCTGGTGTTAGTCAACAGTTCCCTGGGTTACCTCCTTACAGTTGGGTCCATTTAGTAGCTGACTTAATTCATAACATGCCCAAGAGCACATAATCCAAATTTCCTTTTTTTTTTTCAACATCCAAGGTCAGATCAATGGAGGTATTTAATATTTCTAGGCTACCGCCTGCTATGAGAATTACAGACTGCTATTTCAAGCAGGCCAGATCTGGAGTTCCAGGTGAAATACACACCGAAAATGGGGTCAGTGGCAATGCCAACTCTAGAGGCAGGAGGAACTAGGTCCCTTCGTGGGAGAGAGAAGCAGAAGGTGGTGAGTTACATACATGTCTTATACAGTCCTCCAGGTTTGGGGACTGGAGCAGGGTGCTGCAGGGAGGGAGGCTATCTGCGATTTAACTGGACGTTTACATCTGTAATCTCTTTAAATCCAACCTCTTCGAAAGAAGATGTCCAAAACCAGCTCCACTGGGGCCTTGCTTATTTCATCTCGGCTTTCAGCTGAATTGCCTCTGAAATGCAATTCCCTATCCTCTGGGTGAACTTGGGCATTCCGTTTCCTCTGACAAATGAGCGCTGGCTTGTCCTCCACCCTGTGGGAGACAGGGCAAAGAAAGCCAGCACCCAGGCGGATCCATGCCCAAGGCCTCTGCACCATTCCCACGTATTCCTCACGCCTGTGGTTCCCACTGTCAGCAGCTGGCCGTGGCGCAGCCTGCACTGAGTGCTGGCCCGGCCTTCGCAGAGGGGCAGTGCCATTCACCAGCCATTCTTTATCCATGATTGTCCAAAGTCATTGCCTCATCTGGGGACCTGGTGCTGTTGCTTTTCTTGAAAAACACTTCTCACGCTTTCCTGGCATTCTAATGACACCTCTGTGGTTTTATATATCATGATTTCATGTATGCTTGGTCTGAGGCTAGTGGGCCTGTACTGATTTCCATGGCACCTTTGGGCCATTTATGTGACTGTGGTGGGAGAGATGCATAAGCTTGGAAGAGTCACTGCCTCCCAGGGACACACAGTTGTGCCCATCAGTGGTCCAGCATCTGTCCCCCTCTGGGCCTGCTGGACACAGCTTCTTGATCCCTAGGAAGGCCAGACTTGGTAGTGTTTAGCTGCTTGTAGATATTTGACATCCAATTCATTTTTATTATAATAGTGCACGGCGTACCAGCCAACTTACATAAATTTTATCCTGAATTTGGGCATCTGCATCGAGTTTAGAGAATTTGTGGCAGGAAATTTGCCCTGGAAATGTACTCAGCTGAATTCTTGTACTCCGTAGCATGGAACGACTCCCATCCAAGACTCTGAGTGCTTGTCTGTAAATGTGAATGGATTAACCCCCAGAACCGCGGGGTGCTCTTCACCAGCTGGATTATTTTGGGGGACGTGGCCAGCCCAGGGGCCGTGGTGAGTCAGGAAAGAGCGTGCTCACAACCAGAGAGTTTGGGCTGGAGGACAGACGGAGCTAGGGGCCACTCTAGACCCTTCCACCTCCGGCACTTGAGTGTTGGGATGAAGGTCATGGATTAGCACAATAACCCCGGGAATCTGGCCGCCTTCCGGCTTAGCACATCCTCCTCCTTCAGTGTGTCCACCCCCAAAACCATGACTTAGTCAAACTAAATAACTTCTACTTTTTTAGAGTGTAAAAGTAATATGTGCTAAAAAAGGAAGTATACAGAAAAAAAGTAAATCATCTCTATTTCATGTCCTATAAAAACCATTGTAAGCCCCTTTTTTCTTTTTTTCTTTTACTTTTTTTTTGGAGACAGAGTCTCACTCTGCTGCCCTGGCTAGAGTGCCATGGCGTCAGCCTAGCTCACAGCAACCTCAAACTCCTGGGCTCAAGCGATCCTCCTGCCTCAGCCTCCCGAGTAGCTGGGACTACAGGCATGCACCACCATGCCCGGCTAATTTTTTCTATTTTTGGTAGAGACGGGGTCTCACTCTTGCTCAGGCTGGTCTTGAACTCCTGAGCTCAAATGATCCGCAATCCTCCCGCCTCGGCCTCCCAGAGTGCTAGGATTACAGGCGTGAGCCACCTTGCCCTGCCTGTAAGCCCCCCCACCTTTTTTTTTTTTTTGAGACAGAGTCTCACTCTGTTGCCCAGGCTAGAGTGAGTGCCGTGACGTCAGCTTAGCTCATAGCAACCTCAAACTCCTGGGCTCAAGCAATCCTTCTGCCTCAGCCTCCCGAGTAGCTGGGACTACAGGCATGTGCCACCATGCCCGGCTCATTTTTTCTATATATATCTTTAGTTGGCCAATTAATTTCTTTCTTTCTATTTTTTATAGTAGAGACGGGGTCTCACTCTTGCTCAGGCTGGTTTCGAACTCCTGACCTCGAGCAATCCACCCGCCTCGGCCTCCCAGAGTGCTAGGATTACAGGCGTGAGCCACCGCGCCCGGCCAAGAAAGAGTTCTTTTAGCTACACCAGCAAATGATTTTTCACCAGCCCTAGAGAGAAGATTTGAAGCAGTGATCGGAGGGGAAACGTGTCAAATGGAAGGGAAAGCCATCAGCAAATTAATAAATTCAGAAACAGTGCAAATGAGCGAGGTGTTAAATAGAGGGTCAGAGGCACAGTTGGGGTGTAGGAGGGAGCGGGAGTGGAACCCTAAGAAAAGAAGGTCGGAAATATGCAATGAATTCCCTGATTTTAACTATATGATGAGAGTAGCTCGGAACATTGGGGTTCCTCGGCCAATGCAGGTCTTAGTGAAAGTAGCACCAAGCAAGCTCCATTCCTGGTTGCCTGACCCTGATAGACTACGCGTTAGTTTTTCAATAAGGGCACGTTAAGTGAATTGAACATTGACATGTCTATAATGGTAACAACATTGCCACTGGCTTGGAAAGCTGCAAAGCAAACTGACCATGGGAGTGGTCCCCAACATTTTTGGCACCAGGGACTGGTTTCACGGAAGACAATTTTTCCGCGGACGGGGGTGGAGGGATGGTTTTGGGATGATTCAGGCACATCACATTTACTGTGCAGTCAGACCTCTCTACTAACGATAATCTGTGTTTGCAGCCACTCCCCGGCGCTGGCATCACCACCTCAGCTCCACCTCAGATCATCATCAGGCATTAGATTCTCACAAGGAGAGCACAACTAGATCCCTCAAATGCACAGTTTGCGTACCTTATAAATTATTCTTGTAAACTGCTTACAAATTAGTTATGAATCTGGTAGTATGTGGTTGTCTGCGTCAGTAACAGAAAAGCAAACAACCAAAAAAAAAGAAAAAATACAGATCAGAAGAAATGTAGCCTGAGTCACTTCATACTAACTGATCAGTCGTCCATTTGTTGAAATATTTATTTAATATCCACCCCATGCCATGCACCGTGCAACATGCCAGGGGAATATTGGTGAACAAAATAGGTATGGTTTTAGCAATTGCAAAGCTGACAACCTAGGTGGGAAAGCAGACAATATTCAAGTATGGCAGAAATAATTATGTAACTACAAACTGTGGACACAAACTGAATGTAGTAGTAAAAACAGGCAGATTAGGTGGATGGTTGCAGGAAAGGTACATTTAGATACAGTGGTCAGGGAAGACCTCTATGAACCCAAGCTCTAGAATCTAGATGTAGCTCAAATATTTGAGCACGTATCTGAATCACATGGAGCGCTTGTTAAAATGGAATGCGGATCCCTGCCCCCCAGAGGTTCTGATTCAGTTGTTATGGAGTCATGAGGACAATTTGCTTTTCTAGTAAGTTCCCAGGTGATGCTGATGCCCCTGGACTAGAGCAGAGCGCATGAGGGAGAAAGTGGCCTGGGCTGAGGTCGGAAGATGAGGCAGGGAAGCCAGAGATGTCCCGATAGATGCTCTGTAATAACATCAGTGCCAAACTCAAAACCTGTCTAGGACTTGGAGTGAATCTAATAATCAAGGCAATTATGACTCTTACTATTATCTTTCCCAAAGGAAGGACCTCTATCACCCTCTTCTAAGCTAAGAACCTGAAAGAAATTCGAACAAGGGATACAAAGAACCAACTCCAAAATCAAACAATATTTCTTTACAAGGCATTGTTAAATTAACACAGTATCTGTCATCCGAAGAACTTGATGTTATCAGAACATATTTAACAGAGAAGATAAAACAGATCAAAGGGTGACAGCTGCCTTCAAACACACAGCCTTGTAAAGATCATGGCAAGGGAGGCATTTCTGTTAACAGAGAGGATGTGAGCATCCAATTACTGTAAAAGTGATCTAAAGTATATGTAAAGAAGATATTCTTGACCACATGTGGTTTGAAATATTTAACTGCCTTCCAAAGAAAGGAAATCTTTATTAGTATTTCTTTAAAATAGAAAGCCACCAGAATGTTGACGGTTTCTTGGTTCTTAAACTTCAGTCTGCCCCCAAATCATCTGGGAGCTCATGACAAGTGTAGATGACCAGGGCCATCCTCCGAGTTTCTGATGGAATCAGATGGAGTGGAGCCCAGGAATCTCCATTTGAGGAGGCATCCTCAGGCGCGCTCTGACGTCGGTAGGACCACGGTTTGCGAAGTGCCTGGTTAAGAGCTGGTTCCCTATCCATGGCAAAACCCAGGCGGATAATCTCTCATGCATTTTGATAGAAATGCAGCTCTTACTGAAGGCTTGCTGTGTGTCAGGTACTGTGCCGGGCACATTGTTCAATGTGTCTCCTTTCTCATCTGTAACAATACTTTTTAATTAATATTAAGTGATGAGGAAAATGACATCCAGAGAAGTAAAATAACTTTTACAAGGTTGGTCATATAGCCAATAAGTTACAGAAACAGAATATAATACACTGAGGGTTTTCCACTTCTATGATAGATTTACTTCAACTCTACTGAGCTCTTGAGGGCCAACATTTGTGAAGATACAGCAATCATTAAGTGATTTCCTGGCAACCATAGGTTCTCCTCGAAGTATTACATGATTTAGACTTCTAAAATAAAGAGAAGCAAAGTTTAATTATATCTTGAGGCTTTAGAAGATCCTTGGATGTCTAAAAATATTCACAGGTGCTAGACAACCAAGAATATGAAGCAATAACAGAGTTTCTAACATGAAGTTTTTTCCCACCGATGCTACGCTTGATTATCCTACGTTGGTCTCAGAGACAGAATGTTGGCAAAGAAAAAAAAATCTGTCTCTACCATAGATCAAGTGTGTGAATATGAGTGATTTAATCTCTCTGAGCCTCCCTTCCCTCATCTATAAAATGTCATAATATTAATAATTATCTCAGGGGTTTTCTGTGGTGCTAACATTTTTGAATCATTGAGCATAGTACCTAGTACATAGTAGATGTTCAGTAAATGTTAGTTTTTCATATTTTTAAAATTACTGCCTTTAAGAGGCATATGATGCAGTTAATAGAGAGAAAGAAAACAGCGGGCCAATAACGTATGAACAGTCGGCCAACCTAATTACCTAACTAGAATCTCAGAAAGGCAAATAAGTAAACGAACAAACAAACCATCAAACTCCCCTTACGATCAGGAAAATGTCAACTTTCATCATATAAAAATATTGGTGAAGATAAAGGGAAACAGGTGTTCTCTCTCATAAACTACAAATTGATACAACTTAAAGGAGCATTTGACACTGTTAAAAAAAATTTAAGTGCTGTGATACATAAACTCTATTTCTTCCTAATGACACTACAATCAGTACAGCAGGGGTCAGAAACTTTTTCTGTAAAGGAACCAATGGTAAATGTTGTAGGGTTTCTGAGTCTCAGAGTCTCTGGCAAGACAACTTAAGTCTACCGTTATTGTGCGAAAGCAGCCATAGATGATATATAAATGGATGTGGCTGTATTTTAATAAAATTTTATTTATAGATGCTGAAATTTGAATGTCATGTGATTTTCTGTTGTTAAGAAATAGTCTTCATCTTTTGATTTTTTTTTCAACCATTTAAAAATGTAAAAACAATTCTTAGCTTGAAGGTTGTACCAAAACAGCAGTGGACATGATTTGGCTTAGTGGCCGGTTGCAGTTTGATCCCTCTAAGGTCTAATTCTACCTTAGAGGGAGCCTCACACATGCGCACAAGAAGGCATGGACCGGAAAAAAAAAAACCCCAAAAAACATTCATTACAGCTGTAACCATCTGGAAACGCCACCAGTTCATCAATAGCGAAATGGTTAAAAAAAAAACGGTGGGTATATCCATAATCTGGAATACTATTACATGATAGTAAAAAATAATAATTTGTCAGATAATAATATACAAGACACTCAAGAAACTGCTCCATGAAAAAGCAACTGAACTGTGATTTAGAGCACCAGGGTTCCAGTGTTTGCACTATTGCAGCACTGAGAAAATTTGCAGAAGGATGAGGTGGGTCACTGTTGGTCCCTCATTCTGTGACCTCCGAACACAGTAGTCCATTTGCTGAGCTGAAGTTCTTTACCGTTCACAGATGTTTGGATCTGTCTTTCAACAGCCAACCAACAAACACACAGGCTCCAAAGAGAAAAGAGGCAAAGAAACTAGAACAAAAAAGCCAAAGTATAGTCATTGAGAGGACTCGAGGGGCTACTGGACAGATGCCTGCAGCGTTTTTATGGTGAATGTCACCATTCTCGATGACCACAAGGCTGACGATGGCATCAAGGAGACAGGGTGTCGAGTCACATGTCATTGTCCCAGTGCTCTGATCGGCATCCGCTTGCCCAACCAGATCAGAGGAGAACGCGGTCACGGCGAGTACCCTGACTCAGTCCATTACTCAACACCTGTTACACGTGATTAACAGCCCTGGCTAAGTGTGTGTTAAGAGCATCCCAGACTGTTACGGGTCCCAGAGGTCTGCGGAGTTGACTTCATCTACATGTCTGTCTCCTTCCAAAAGGTCTCAGCCCAACACGGCCAGAATCTACTGAGCATTTTGCGAACTCCCATGTGGTCAGCTCGGAGTTTCAAATACACCAGTGTCTTCCTACAAAGGACGGTGAGTGCCTGAGATGTCCCTTTGCCCCCTAAATAAAGTAGGCAAGGTTTGGATTTCACAGGGCTCCAATGAGCCTCCTGTTTAATATGATAAAAGTCTGCTCACCTTTGTGCATTAAACTAACTATTACATTTTATAATCTTGGCTAAAAGACTAAACTGCCCTAAGATGGCAGAACGTACCAAAACATTCCTCTGTGTCTCCTTAAACACAGCAAAAATGCACAAATCAAAAACTGAGAAGGCTTTTCGTGTATTCGTCTTACAAATGTGTATTAAACAGATTAATACAGCGTGCTACACAAATATGTTACATAATTACATTTACACATTAAATGTATACACAAATCTATTTGCATACCACAGACCACTACCTAGCACAGTTTTCAAGGTATATTTCTCACTTGTCTTAAATGGTATTGAACCTAAATATTGAATTCTTCCTGGAGTTAATTAATTAAAAGTCAACAAATTAACTCCTCCCCTTTTTTTGGCAGAGGGGTAGAGTTGGAGGCAGAAATTAATTCCTTCTTCATTCCCATTTGCTTAGTCTAGCCAAATAATGAGATGCAAACCTATTAACAATTGCACGGGGCAAATGACACAGCATTTGACAACACTGAAGATCTGCATGGACAGACACGGCGGAAACATACCCATGACACAGCAAGAGGGAAAAAAAAGCAAACCGATGAAGATTAGGTAGCAAGCACATGATGCAAATTTTGCAAAGCAACAGCCAAATCGCACGCACGCATCTTTAGATTTGTCTGTGTACCAGAAAGGATCCGAAAACACATACGACTACAAGGTCGTGGGAGCAAATTGACTCTGTCTCCTTTAGCCCCGGTGCAAAGTTCCTATTGCAAATGAATCTGCATAGTTTTCACAACTAGGAAGGGGTCCTTCCTGGTCACTTCACACCCGGTGACAGCAAAGCACAGTGGTTTGTAAGAGGTGCCCTGGAGCCGGGGAAGTATGCCTGAAATCACGTCCACCACTCACTAGCCATGGCCTCTTGGACGGGCTGCTACACGTCCTTGTGCCTCTGCTGTTTCCTCGCTGGCGAGACAGCGTCTACTCCTACAGAGCCGTGAGGGTTAAGTGATTTAGCGTTTCTACAGCACGCGGCTCATGAGCGCCCTGAACGGTCACTTCTCCATCATCAATCCCCAGCACCGGCTTCCTCTGGTCTCAGTCGTCAGGCGAAGCTCGCTCATTTCCTCACTCCCTTGTCTGGTTTGCCGCACGTTAACCGGGGACAAGAGTCGGCATTTTCTGTGTCTACCCTCTCCTCCCGCCACTTTAAGCCCCAAATTACATAATTGGTCTTTACATCCCTGGAACCTTGTCACTCCGCCGCACGCCAAGGTGATCCAACAGGCCTCTGTCTCTCGCTGGAGATAACTCTCGGTGCAGTCTAGCGCTGGGGGGGACGTAGGCTGGGGACCCGCCTCTCGGCTGACAGTCCCATTAGCACCTCTGTGGTTTGCGTTTTCCTCCAACGTTCTTTTTGCTAACGGTTTTTTTTTCCTTTTTCAAATTTCTTACTTTTATTGTCTTCATATTGATCTGCAAATTGCTGTCATTTTGGTGAAACCCGGGGCTCTGATCACGTCTCTGCCGTTCACTATCTGGAATCTTAGGAGAGGTCTCGTATCAGCTAGGTTCGGTGTCCTGGTGGCTAAAATGGCAATATCTGCATTCTTTCCTTAGTTTTGAAATGAATGTGGCTTTTGCCAATTATAAAACTCATGACCATTTTAGTAAAACAAAGACCAAAAAAAGAAAAAAGAAAAAAACCCAAAATAACAGGAGATAATCAAAACTACTCATAATCCCACTACCAGTGTTAAAAGTCTCTGTTCCTTGTATACGTACATATTTGAAGGTCTGGGGTCAAGTGGTTTAGACAACTCTGCACCTTGCGTTTTTATTTCTTATTCTCCCTTCCTGGGACACTTTGAATGTTAAGAATATGATATGTCTAATTGAACACCTTTCACTGTGCCTAAATATATACCCATAATCACAAATACAAAGGCTTTGTTCTGTTTTTACCAAAAAGAGGGCATCATGCTTTGCATATTACTTGTAACTTGCTTTGCTAATTTTACGATAACTCGTGTGCAATTGTACACATCAAAAATACCTTGTAATGTCCAATAATCTCTTAATAATAAGCTGTAATATAGATGTGCCACAGTCTGTTCACCTAGTTCCTAGGGACCAAAATTCATTTTGTTACATTTTTTTTGCCACTATGAGCCATGCTGCAATGAATCATCTTGCATATATATTTTTATCTACATAGAATAGATCAATAAAGATGAGATTACTGTGTCAAAGGCTATGTGTATTTTTAATTTAAAATGATATGGCCAAACTGCTAAGCAAGAGACACTGCCCCCAGCATTTCTCTGCCTTCTAATAGTACTGGATAGTATGTGGGTTTTGGGGGGTTTTGTTTTGTTTTGTTTTGTTTTGTTTTTTGAGACAGAGTTTGGCAGTGTTGCCCGGGCTAGAGTGAGTGCCGTGGCGTCAGCCTAGCTCACAGCAACCTCAAACTCCTGGGCTCAAGTGATCCTCCTGCCTCAGCCTCCCGAGTAGCTGGGACTACAGGCATGCGCCACCAATACTCCTGGCTAATTTTTTCTATTTTTAGTAGAGACGGGGTCTCACTCTTGTTCAGGCTGGTCTTGAACTCCTGACCTCAAGCGATCCTCCTGCCTCAGCCTCCCGGAGTGCTAGGATGACAGGCCACCGTGCCCGGCCAGATGTTACGTATTTTTAAGTTGTGCCTACATCACAGATGAAAAACCCTCGTATTCTCCTTAAGCAAGCCTCTGACGTTAACTCTTCCTTTTTACTGGCTATTTGGATTTTCTTCTCTTCTGCAAACTGTCCATTCATACCCATTGCCCAGTTTTCACGTGGATAACTTTTCAAAAGCTTCGATGGAGGATCTTGGTTTAATTGTTGGCCTGTTGCATGCATTACAAACACTATGTAACCAGTCCAGCGTGTGTGTTTTCTTACCGTCAAACACACACACCAACAGTCTGTGTAGGGGAACATGAGCTCTGATGCATCTTTGTTTCCAACCTGCCTTAACTTCTCTCTGCCTCCTATTTTATTACCCTCATTTCTCTTCCCGGCGCCTCTTGCTCTCCAAGTCCTAACTTTTGCTTTACCATCTCCTGCTTCGCCATGGACACGATCACCTCCATAAAGAACTAAGATTTCTCCCTCTCCCCAGCCTCTTTTTTTTTTCCACCCCCAAAGAGAGAATAAAGCTTTGACCGAAGACAGTTTTGATGAGATGGCTAGAAAGACTGCTTTTCCTCATCGGCATTTTGGAAATACTGCTCGGCGGTTTGGGACCCGTTTATTTCTACGGCCTCCATCCATCTCTGCTTTACTGCTCGGCTTTGGCTGCCTGGACTGCACCTTCTGTTTTGTTCCACTCCGACGGCTGGGCTGCCAGGTTTGGTCTGGGTTCACAGATTGACTGTATCTAGCCTCACTCCCTCCCTGGATTCTGAAGCCTATCCTAGGAAAGGTGCTGCTTCTAGAGCTCACAGGCTCACTTGTTTACTGATGGAATGGAGTTCAGTCCAATCAATAAACGTTTTAGCCTAAGTGGATTCTATTCCAGCAGCGCAGA
Source organism: Lepilemur ruficaudatus (assembly GCA_963574885.1). NCBI lineage: Eukaryota > Metazoa > Chordata > Mammalia > Primates > Lepilemuridae > Lepilemur > Lepilemur ruficaudatus. Next base: position 24,178 of record CAUYRT010056770.1, on the reverse strand, counting down.
TGTTTTCAGATCTTTTCAGATGGTGAGACTCAGAAATTGCGATTTTTCCAAACGCTGCTAAACACTAACATATTAAATTTCACCCCGTGAACCAGAAACATGATGCTAATGTATATAATTATGCTACAAAGTAGTATTTATTTCGTATTCCATTTAATATTATGGAGGGATCATGATATTTATTACTACCTAAAGCATTATCATAATAAAAGCCCAGGTCCCATCCAGAAAAATAAAGTGTTTGAACTTAACTTTCTCTAATTTTTCCCCATGAATATCAATGTGCTATTTTTGCTTATTTGGGAGCTAGCACCAAATAGTTAAGAAAATATTAAGGTGGAAAACTTGAAAAAGAGGGCATTCTGTAAAATTATTTTCCCCTGTAAGAATTGGGAAAATACAACCTTTGTTCCAGGCAGGTATGAAAACTCCCAGCGGAAGCAGAGACTCATTCAGAGGCTGTTACAACACCGCCTTGGCAGGGCGCTACCTGTTTGCATCAAGATAGCGAAGGTGGAGGTCAGAGATTCGAGATCCATTTTAGAGAGTGAACTAACAGGATTTGCTGGAGAGGCCTTAGGCAGTGTGAAGGCATATTTTGACAGTTTAGAAGCCTCTATGTTTTAAATTTTCTGACCAGCTGTAAATTTTGTCCATCCGAATCTCAGCCTGGTTATCCTTGCTGTTACGGGGCAGGTCTCTCGATGTGGCTGCCCAGATACTCCTCCAGTTTTCAAATATTTCTCATTCTTTATCATATATTCCAAAGTCCAAGCACTGGTAGTATAGGAAATCCCAAAGATGTATGTGCGGAAGCGTGGCTATGTTAAGGAGAGACCAGCCAATGGATTTGTTAACTCTGAGCGGTTCTGCAAATGAATCAATTCCACAGCCGTCCTTGCAAAGCTCGAGATCAAGCAGCACGGAGACGGCACAGCTGTGTGTCCCCAGACAGAGTGTCTTCTTCAAACCCCTTTCCTTGAATTACTCATCGGACATTTTCAAAGCTCTTCTCGTACCTCATCACATTGCACGTATCCAAAAAGAATCAATATTTGATTGTTCCTTACAACATTCTATTTTTTTTTGTTGTTGTTGCTGTGGTTCAAGGACAATCAATTCTGATTTGCATAAATCCAAGGGCAACTTAAAAAGACACATGAGACACAGTCACTGAGACTGAAACTGGTATGTCTTCCCCCAGCGAGGTGTTCGACATAAAAATGGCTTTGATTCCATAATGGAGAAAAAGACTCGAGTCTCTGGGACACACCACGCTTCTTCCCTGAGCTTTTCTACAAGGAGCAGCCTGGGTGATCTTTTCTTTTTTTTTTTTTTTTTTTGAGACAGAGTCTCACTCTATTGCCCGGGCTAGAGTGCCATGGCATCAGCCTAGCTCACAGCAACCTCAAACTCCTGGGCTCAAGCGATCCTCCTGCCTCAGCCTCCCGAGTAGCTGGGACGACAGGCATATGCCACCATGCCCAGCTAATTTTTTCTATATATTTTTAGTTGGCCAATTAATTTCTTTCTATTTTTAGTAGAGACAGGGTCTCGTTCTTGCTCAGGCTGGTCTCAAACGCCTGAACTCAAACGATCCACCTGCCTCGGCCTCCCAGAGTGCTAGGATGACAGGCGTGAGCCACCGCGCCCAGCCCTGGGTGATCTTTTAATAATGACAATCCTATCAAGTAACTCCAAATATTAAAATTTTCCCATCGTTTCCCATCATTTTAAAGATGAGATCCAAATTCTCCGAGCTGGTTTACAAGACCCTACATCACGGCTCTCAACCCTAGTGGACCCAGTCCCTCATCTTGATATAAATATTTTGTAGTGGTCTCTTGACGCTCATGAAATGAAATCTACCATTCATATAACCTACCTGTATTCATAACTTTAAAATCACGATACTGCCTTAACTTTAATACAAACCCAAAACGTTAGACTGGAACAGAATGTGGTAACGGAAGCTCTCATTCCTCTGGACACACCTGAGGGTTTGTTTCCTGCAGCCTCAACTACCGCCAGCAGCCATCCCGTGACCATGGCAGGGGCCTGTCCAATAGGAAGCAAGCACACACCGCGGACAGAGAATTCAGGTCCTTCGTGACTTGCCGCACTGTTGAATCAGCCGGTCCTGGAGCCCACACTGCATGCAGATTTCCCGATCATCGAAGCCAATGAACTCCCTTTCACAATTAAGCTTTTAGCATTGGGTTTTTTGCTTAGAACATAAAATGTCGTAACCAATACACCCAGCTGAAAACAGAGCATGAGGAATGGTGCCAAGCCTCTTTCATCAACCTGTTAAAGCATGCTTATACAATGATCAAATTATGAAAATTAATAGGGGTTTTTTTTCTGATTGATATGAGTGAGATATCGTGGACTTCATAAAGATGACATGTTACGAGAACAGCCTAAACTCTAATAATTCTTAAAGATGAAGATGCACATGTCCTGATTTCCCAAGTACTGTTACTTAAAGTACGGCGTTATTCTCCGGGATTTAAGGCAATGGTGCAAACAGTACCCAGAAATTATCAGAGCTGCTTACCGCTCTTCCTCCCACCGGTTCTGGTACAGGTAAGTGTCGCGGCTGGCCATCAGCGTACCTGAAACTACGTCGCTACTGTGGCTTTTCGTGGGCAGTGTGAGCAAACCAGCGGGCTCCAGTTAACACCTTATCAAGCAAGTATTTGTTTCTAGTTTTTAAATGTAGTTTTCCTAGTACCGTAATAAAATCATTTCTCCCACCTGTTCCTAATATCATAATAAAATCATCTCTCCCTCCTTTCTCCCTATTTCTTTCCAGATAGGAAAACAGCTACTAAAATAAACTGACAGTGTAACAGTTTACGTGGTACTTCTCCCTGCTTGTACTCTAGATTATAATTGTACTATAATAACCACAGCGATAAGAGCAAACACCTATATGGAATGATTTGTGTAGCAGGCCTCTACTCTGATGAAAACATTAATTCCTTTAACCCTGCAATAACTCTACAGGGTTGCTGATTATTTTTATTACCACTTTACTGAAAAGGACACTGAGGCTCAGAGAGGTTAAGTCACTTGCCCAGAGTCACACAGAAGTAAGCCAAGATTTGAATGAAGGGTCGGCCCTCTTACACGCTAGTAGAATGTGCTGGAGAAGAGACTGGCTGATACCGGAAAACATGACTTGAGAGTGATAGAAAATGGACTCACATGAAACTCAGAGCTTTTAGGAGCGGGGAGATAAATACTGTTTTTCAAAGAGAACGGAAGTAAACACAAAGCATTTGTCACAGAGCTTGCAAAGCTGAAGTTAGAAATGCATCTCGGCACTATCCCACATGGTCGTCTTCCAACTTCGACGCCCTGAAGTTCTGGGTTCTAATCGGTCACACCTACATGCACTCACACTGGTGTGGTTACACATTCACACACATCTGCACACATGTACCAAAAATACGTGGAAGAGAAATAAAATTGCCCCTCTTCTCTTTTTTGTGGATCCAATACAGCTACAGAGTCAGTAGGGGACAAATGTCCTGATGCTTACCTTCATAAACAAGTGCTTTGAGGAAGAACACAGAGGGGTAACTTTTTATGTAGCATTCTGATAGGGGAAAAAAAAAAGTTGTAAAATCCAAGCCCCCTGGTGGGGTGTCATTTCTAACAATGAGGTTTGTTTTATCTGTGGTACGTCTAGATGATCAAACCAAAAATAACTGATCCACAGGCTCTGAGGCTGTCATCAGTAATCACCTTTTGCATTCATAAATAAATCAGAAAAGGGATTTTAAATTTATCTTGCCTTTAACTCCTGACATCATAGCAATGCTTTTATAAATAGGCATGGGGCATATTAGGAGACTTTCTCAGACGTAAGTAGGCAAGAAACAATATATTGCCTTAGCTGAATCTGCCTTCCTGCGTGGCAGAAAGACGTGGAAAAAGCCAGGATGGTTGCAAGACCTCCCCAGCAGGGGCCGACGGCAGCTGTCTGAAGCTCCCGCATGCAAGAGGGGTGGAAAATGTCACCCCGCAGAAGTGCATGCCTGCTACACACTGACATGCAAAGAGCCACTAGGCTTGATGAAGAACAGTGGTTGGCCCTAATAGAAAAGTAACTGTTTTGTTTAATTCCTTACAAAGAGAAAAATAAAAAAAAAAAACACCAGAAAGGAATAAAGCAACGCCAAGACCACTGCCGAAGACGATCTTTCTCTGCGGTGTTCAGTCACATCTGCTCGACCCCACGATGCTCTCCCACCCTGCGCCTCTGTCATTCAAAGATTAGAACACAACCCAAGAGGCCGGCAGGCAAGCATCCCTTTTTCCCTTGCTGAAAATAGTTCTCAGAGTTACGATTTAAAGAATCATTCACTATTTAAAAAATTCAGTGAAATCTATTTTACAAAGCTAGAAACTCCTCAGATAGGTCACAGATTCATCTCAATATTAAAAGTCATAAAAATTATGGTTACAGGTTAAGCAGTTAAATCTAAATTACACAGCACTTCATTAATTTATAATCAATAGAGATTAAAAGAAATGAAGAAGTAAATGATAGGATCCTTGCCTAAATCAAATCAATACATATTTATTGACATCTGTCACATACAAGGTGCCATGAAGAAGAAAAAGAAATTCGGAGTCATGCTCCGGGTCTTGGAGCAGTTTACCATCTGGCTGGAGAATCCGTACGTAGCATGCAGAAAATTTATCTGTCCAGCAATAAGGGGATGTCACAAAGCCTCACACAAGTAACGGCCGAGAGAACCATGTAGCAGAGAGTAGGTCAGCGCCATGGGTAAGAGCCTGGGCTCCAGGGTCAAACTTCTGGGGATCCAACTCTAACTCGATGCCACTTAGAAGCTCCTTGACCTTGGACCAGTTACGAGTCTTTCAATGGGAATAACGTAGGACCTAATTCACACGACGGTTGTAAAAATTAAGTGAGTTAATACTTGCCAAGCGCTTATATGAATAAATAAGGCCTGGCACTCCATAATTGCCATGTGATATTCATTTTCTCCTTCTCACGGATTCTGTCCCTGCTACCGCACAAAATTCTAAGGTCTCAACTATTCTGAAAATTAAAAATGATAAATGGTCCTTTACTCTGTTGACGCCTTATAAAAATTCCATTTCATCTGTCCTTTCCTTCATTGATGAATTTTTTTCTTTTCCGAGACAGAGTCTTGCTCTGTCGCCCAGGCTAGAGTGCCGTGGCATCAGCCAAGCTCACAGCAGCCTCCAACTCCTAGGCTCAAGCGATCCTCCTGCCTCAGCCTCCCGAGTAGCTGGGACTACAGGTATGCGCCACCATGCCGGCTAATTTTTTCTATATATTTTTTAGTTGGCTAATTAATTTATTTCTATTTATAGTAGAGACGGGGTCTCGCTCTTGCTCAGGCTGGTTTTGAACTCCTGACCTTGAGTGATCTGCCCACCTCGGCCTCCCAGAGTGCTAGGGTTACAGGCGTGAGCCACCGCGCCCGGCCCAAGTATTTTTTTTTTTTTTTAACATCTCTGGGCTTCAGTTTCTTCCTCTGGTTTTTGGGGATGATAACATCTACTTCAGAGGGTTGCCGTGAGGACGACATGAAAAGGAATCCGATATGTGGTGGCTGTACTAATTACTCTCTGAAATACTGGCAGCAGGAACGGTTTCCCTGGCAATCAGGCACGAAAGTTTAACAGTTTCTTCAGTTTCTCTTTGTGTGTCCACTTACTGAACCACCGGGGTGACCCTGACCAATGTCACACGTGGCAACTTCGTCAGAGCATGTTTTGGGTCTCCATCCAGACTGTTAACTCTTGCAAAACTTTAACAACATGGCCTGTTTATCCTTTTCTTTGTGAACACTGAAACCCAAACTCTGCAATAAGCGGTGACAAAGAAATTGAGAAGTGATTAAAAGGGAAAGTTGACGGTGTAAAGGAGGGAGGACAGAAAAGAAAGCAAAAAGGGTGAATGCAATGGCAGGCTTAAGCTTAGCCAAGATCAACGTGGAGCTACGATGCTTCGGCGTGCTGAGGTCGCTCTTAACGATAAATTCCCCTCGGGATACACGTGCCGCTGCTGAGTTTGGATCTTCCGGGATAGTTACAATTTTCCCACGGGAGGAGAGAGGCAGATGCTAGTGGCGTTCACCTTGCCACACGCAGCCCAAAGAAAACACACAACATGAATGGGATTCTTCTGCAACAAGGGGAAAGGATCAAATAATTGGATATGCTTGACAACATCCAGTCACCGCCTGTGCCCCAAAGGTGTAAAGAGTTAAAAATCTAACTTTGATCCACCGCAGCTGAAAATAGCTCTATATAACAGGAGAACATCAAACTAGGTTGCTGATGAGGTGACAGCACTGAGACCTAGTGGTGGCGTCTCTTAGGAAACTTCACAGACTGTTACCGTGGGTATGTAACAGGGCTACCACTTTATTTCCCGCCAGACATCGTACTCAACCGATGGCTTTAATGACAGCCAGTGGTTACCGTTGACCTCATCTGTGCCTGTATTTTTTTTTTTTTTTTTGAGACAGAGTCTCACTCTCTTGCCCGGGCTAGAGTGCCATGGCATCAGCCTAGCTCACAGCAACCTCACACTCCTGGGCTCAGGCAATCCTCCTGCCTCAGCCTCCCAAGTAGCTGGGACTACAGGTATGTGCCACCATGCCCAGCTAATTTTTTCTATATATATTTTTAGTTGGCCAATTAATTTCTTTCTATTTGTAGTAGAGACGGGGTCTCGCTCTTGCTCAGGCTGGTTTCGAACTCCTGACCTTGAGCGATCCGCCCGCCTCAGCCTCCCAGAGTGCTAGGATGACAGGCGTGAGCCACCACGCCCGGCTCTGTGCCTGTATTTTTCTCAACATTTTCATCTCCCTTTGGGCGTCCTTTGCAGGTGCATTCCACTGTCTGTCCACTTCTTCGCATGCAGAGAATAAATATTTTTCTCTTCCAAATCTCTGATAGCAAAATTTTGAAATAAATCTACGTGCTTATAGTCACCTTGAAAGAACATGCAACTCAAATACTTGGCAGGAATCAAGAGTAACCAGGATTACGTCTCCTTTTCGTGACCTGTTTTTTTCCCCTCTTTCTCCTTCACCCTGTGAGCTGAGGGATGGTGGGGTGTGCATGGGATACAGTCAGGGTTTACATCGATCTTACACAGCAGGGTGAGTATGATGTCCTAGTCCCCTACAAAGACCTCTGGACTATCAGTGGCACATTTCCTTGCCACCGAAAATGCTGCCTAATGTACATTACCTTGTCTCTATTGCAGGTTTTCATAAAAAATTCAAACTGTCTTTTCAAACCATTTTCTTTAATGCCTTGACATATCCATACAAGTGTTACTCTAGATAAATGCTTACTTCATCCCAAGGAGAGATCAGAATAATCTCTCTTCAATTTACTTCTGCATTTTGCCTGTTATTTTGAAACATTCATACACTATATTTCTTGGTGCAATTAAGTAAAAATTTCTCTCAAACTTTTTAGCCGCTCCTGCCCACCTTTTCCTCCCATCATTATTTTTACACTTTTGGCGTGCCGTTTTTTGAAATAACATCTTACTGACGACAACATTCATAGTTAAACCAAAAAAAAAAAAAAAAATTAAAACCATATTATTTGGAACAATGTTTTTCTTATCTGCAACCTGTAGCAGAGGTTTTCTTTGGCAGTTTATTTTACCTTGCTTCCAAACAAATACATCTGGGGTTAAAATATGAAGTATCCTTTGGTTTATAGGTTAGGCAATGAGAAAGGTAACTTGCACAGTGCAGGACTCAACTGTACTGGGTAGACAGAATCGATGGTACCAAAGGAAAGCAGTAATGCATTACAGGACCACCCTGATCGACCAGTCGGCAGCGAAGGTGGCTGGGTGTGGGGGCCAGCAGCAAGCCCCCGGCACGCTCCCGCTTTCCTCTGTGATTTGCGCTGCAAAGCAGGCAAATTCACACAAGCCTTTGGCCTAAGCCCCGTGGGAGGTAACTGCAAACCATAAACCTCTAGTCCTTTAAAAAACACCCGTAAAGGATAAAGTATGCAAATAGAGCCACCAGCATTTCCAGAGAGTCTAACTCGTAAATGACGGAGCGTTATTGGAGTTGATTTTTAAATGAAAAATTCAGACAGGCTGGCAGGGCAGTTTTTCACAACCCTCCTGATGTGGCCAAGGAGTTGATGTAGTATTGGGGAATAATATACTTCATGATACAATAAAAAAATGATTTTTTAAACTGACAGCTTGATGTATGAAGAATGGTGCACACGCCTGCTGAAATATCAAAGTAAACATTTCATCTACATAGGTGAGGAAGCTAGAAAGCTCAAACCTCCAGGGCACATAAAAGCTGAGCCCTTCTTTTGGTTCCCTTTCAGAGCAGAGATAAATGCCAGACTGAGTTATTTTTATTCAACAATCTTCCACGAGTATATGTGTGTGTCCACTATTTGCCAGGCACTGTCCTGGGTGCTGGGGTCACAGCAGTGAACAAAACAGACCAACACACCCTGCACTCACGGAGTGTGTACCATAATCCATGCACGCTGTTTGTGTGCATAGATCTGAGCTGAAAGATGTACGTTTCCATTTCTAAAGTGTTGTATATTAAAATATTATGTTAATTTCATATTCAAATTTGATTCGTTTTCTTAGAGAATACAGATTTTTAAAAGTAAATCATCATCAGAAAATGTTCACCGAATGCCTAAGGAAATCATTCTTGGTCTGAGATTCTTTTAACCGCCCATCTACTTAGCAGAATGTTCTGCTGTGAACGAAACCGCGCAGACTACAGGAAAAGCGCAAATTTCCAAGCAGAAATGAGGTGCAGCGTCTAACACGCACCTCCCATTTTTTACTTTCCTGCTTGGTTTTATTTTTTGATGACATCAATCTCTGTTCCAAGCTCAGAGGAGAGGCCCGTTAAAACCTCAAGTTCGATACAGCTTTCTCGAAATTCTGCAAAGCGGCGAACAAAATGACGAGATCATATACGTTAAAAACCCATCACGGACGCTCTTGATCAATAGCTGGCATCGCTAAATCTTAAACATGTGGGCGAGACTGTTGAAGCCAGGCGAGGATTCTCCTTAATACGGATCCTGATGCCATTTAAGCAGAAAGGAGGGGGTGCGGATCGGCAGCAAATGGGAAGTGATTATACAATACAATCAAACCGTAAAGAAACGCTCCATTAAGTTATAAAACTCACTCTGTATGTTCTTAGGAGACCTTCCAGTCAGCCATTCAACTTAAAGAAAAAAAAGCGAAGCTCCATTAAACATTCATTTGGCCAAAACTACACCCAGCACAACACATCATGGTCACTGCCATGTATTGAGAGTTTACTGTGTCCCAGGCACTGTCCTCAGGGGTAACACGCATGATGTCATTTCATCAGTGAGCAGCCTCATAAGTCAGGTGTTTCCTTTATCCTTATTTCATAGATGAAGGACATGATGTTCAGGTTATGTTTTCTGCCTGTGATCACATAGCAACCAAATAATTAGACACCAAATGAGAGCCTGTTGGTCTGAACTACTCCATTTTACTGTTTTCAAATCAGTCGCTTAATATGTGGGCTCATTTGCATCATTAGCCTAGCACTTTTGTGTTGGAAAGCACGTCAAACATTATCTAACAAATGAACACACTTCAGAAGGTAGCCTGCTTCCCGTGATCAGATGGCTAGCTAGAGGCAGAGATGAAACTAGAATTTAGTTAAATTCTAATTTAAAATATTATGACTAGTCATGATTTTGGTGCATGAGGAAGGGGATATTTTAAATTAGAATTTAACTAAATTCTATAAATATCTGTAGAGTACAGATCTGGACTTTTCCTGAATTTGAATGTTGATTGTTTTGCATGAAAAATCCCTCTATAAAATTTAGTAACATGAATATGAGTTAGTATCTTAGGAAGATGGCTACCACACATACACGCACATACATATGTGCACACATGATGTTTGGTTCTATGAGTTTTGTTGGTAAGTTCGACCAAGTTGCCTGCTAACAAAATGCTGACACAAGGAGTTTATTCACCAAACCGTACAAGTTACTAAAAATGTCTAGTAATTATTTAGCAATAAATATAGGTTACTCTTCTTGAAAGTATGTCCTTGGGAGCAAGAGGAGTCTCCACTTCTTTAACAATAAATTAGCTCATTGAATCAGTTAAAAAGTAGGCTGCAGAAAACAATAAATTCTTTAAAAACAATTTATCATCCCAAACTTCCCCTTAGACAACTGTTTCTTTTGTTGTTGTTTACCTTAGAGAATAGGCACAGGAAAAAAAAAATTGTTTAACCCACAGAGAACACAACATAGAGAAACATTTTTAAAAATGGCCACATATAAACTGAGTAATAAACCAGGTTATTGTGTTATAAAAGTCATTATTGTAAATCTTAGGCCAATTAAGTTCTTGAAGAGTTAATTTTTGACATGTGTGGGTATATAAAATACAGTGCTATTCTTTTTTTTTTTTTAATTTATTTTATGATAGGCACCTGGAGCCCTCAAAAAGCCCGACTTTGTGAACCCCCGAGCTGTTGTCCTTCTGAAATTGATTCTTCTCTCTGAGGACCGTTATTCTTGCCTATCATTTTGGGTCATTTTTCCTCTCAGTCAGCCTTGAAGAGATGTCACTCTCTTTTTTCAAAGGAGAGATGATTCTCTCATAATGCCTAATTGCTTTACCACACGGCTAAGGTAACAGTTAGGAGGATTCATCCTCCTAACTAACGAAGACTTTTCATGCAGGATCAGAAGAACTTCCGGTCGTGCGCGGGAGACTGGTCTATAGAAAATGCAAGATCCTACCCCCACTGTCTTAAAATTTTTTCTGCCCTCTAATTCATGGGACAGATCAACAATTTTCTGGCTTTGGAGAAAATGCCCAAAGACCCTAATTTCATTAATTAGGAAATGAATAAATGAACAGTGTGATGCTTTCTGGATGTGGTTCTGTAGCCTCACCACAGATACAGGTTAGTTGCGTTGGTCCTACCTGGTGACTCCATCTGGAGTAGCATCAGTACTCCAGAAAAGTGGTTATCAAACAGGTATCAGAAGAAGTATCAATGAAGTACCACTTGGAGAGCCAGTTAACACAGTTAGTGGGGGCCCAGTCTCCAGAGATTCCGATCCAATAGGTTTGGGTAGGGCCCACGAATTTGCATTTCTAACAAGCTTACCGATGCTGCCAAATGTTTCCCTGAGAACCACACTTTGAGAACCACCCTACAGCATTACACTTCCAAAGAACTCAGGGTAACTTGTATCACTGACTGTACCTACATTTTTTTTTTCCTGGGTTACCGTAGTCTGTAGCTTTAAGAAGCAATCACAAGACATTTCTTACCAAAAGGTCTCCAAAGAAACCTCACTGCTGCAGTGTCAGGCTGTGTACTTTTACGAAAAGAAAAAAAAAATATGAAACTTCAAGCCACGGCTGTTCACGTGCAACTGTGCGCAAGCTGACTCTGGTCTGCAAAGGCCTGTCTTGCTCCCCGTGCTTCATCATTTCAGAGAGATGTGGGCAGTCGGTGTCAAAAACGCACATCACACATTCCCAGGAAGCCACTCGCCGGGCCGACTGTAATTTTATGTAAGCCTGTCTGAACTTGATTTTCTTATTTTTCCCCCCGCCGAAGGCATTCACGATTTTCTTTCTTTGCGAGAAAGAATTCAAAGACAAAGAAACAGATGTGACTTCACCCAACTAGCAAACTTTAAAGAAAAAAAAAAAAAACTCGAGCATTTCTGTTTATTACAAGAATCCCTATTACCCCTTCTCCTCACCCTCCCATGCAAAGAGAAAATGTAAGACCATAATATCCACTCGTCAAAACTGATTAAATAAAAAATCATCCAAAGGTCACCCTGGAAAACGTATCTATTATGCCTTTTGTGTGAAAATTCATATGACGGTGGTTGGAAAACCAAATAGTAACATAATTTAGTGGATTAAGCCAGGGGTGAGGAAAGACAGATCAGCAGAGACAATGGAGAATTGGAGAGTCCTGGTATTATCTGAAGTGGACCGCTGCTAGTTAGCTCCAGACCAAATTCCAATTCTGATAACATCTATTGGCTCACCCTTGGGATTTTTTTTTATCTCTTGGTCTTATTTCTTGATGTGTCCAGTGATTTTAAGTTGAATTACAGATGCTATGTATGAAAAATTAGAGAGATGTTATCTCCCACCCAAGAAGGTTCATCCTAGTCTCTGATAGACAGTCTGAGATGGGGTAGGTTACCTTTATCCTATTTGGGATTGAGTTAACTCAAAGCTGGTCGGAGTTTTGAAAGTTTCCATCTGCCTAAGTTAATACCATATGTATAATTTGATATGTATTAAATTAATACACCATATATAATTAATATAGTAATTATAATTACTTCCCCAAGAAATGTTTTTATTCTGTAATTTGGAGTTCAAATTCACGTTTAAATACTTAATCCATATAAGCTATATAGGGATTAATTCGGTAAGAATTGACTGTAACTTTGATAATGCACATACCCCATTCCAAACAAGACATCAACTAATTCTTTTGGTTCAGTGATCTCCTTTAAGACAGATACATCAAGCGATTTTTGTAATCTGTCAGCAGTCCTAAAAGAAATTTCAAATAACCATAAATCAATGCTATAGTCTGGAGTACTTGAGATGTTCTAGATAAATATTTGATGATGGATGGACACTGGGGAGAGGAATGGTTTCATCTAATGCAGTAATAAAAAAACGACAAGACGTCCACCCTCATGTTTATCAGGGAGCAAGAGGAGAACACTACTGTTAGAATATCACTCCATGAGAATATCACTCCATGAGTTAGAATATCACTCCATGAGTTGTCAGTAATACGCTCTGCTTGAAGAAAAGCGGCGGATATTTAAATAGGGGAAACCCTCTGACTTAAGCCTTTCTGTATCATACAGCACCCTCGATGAAGATGTGCCTAGGAGGCATGGTGAAATGACCAAATTATTCCCGTTACCACGTGCTGTCTCTGGGACTTTCAATATTCCCGAAAATCCATTTGCAGAAGAAAGTAAAAGAGCAACAACAGTCTCTTTATCAAAGATGTTGGCTGCCCCGAGTGCAGAGGTGTTTAGAACTAATCGATCACAACCAGTTCCAGATGCCTTAGTTCTCTGTCCACTGCTTCCCTTGACCAGCCTAAGCAAACAAACAGAATCACCAAAATGTCAAAGTCTCTTTCGAAATACTGCCCTGTTAGGACCCAGTCTACAGAGTAAGGAGCCCTCCACCACGTGGGTAGCGGGAGAACACAGCAGAGAGGGCTTGGGGATGGGACCGTCCTTGGCACGTGCTGACCCAAGTTCCTCTAGGGCCGTAACTGACTACGTTAAGAGCAAACGCCCAGGCGTTCAGATGACAGGGATGGGGGAGGACGTCAAACATGACATACCCTAACTGCTTGATTGTCACAATGACTCAGTTTTGGATGGGGTCGCAACAATCACAAAAAACTTACGCCTAAACACAAACAAAAAGTGACTTTAGCTTGGTGGATGGTATCAAATAGAACCAACTATTGGCCAAAAAAAAAAAAAAAAAGGAAAAAAGCATTTCCTGTATGCAGTAGGCACTGTGCCAAAGATATTACATGCAAACTCATCTTCGCAATAAAGCCGGGCTAAATACTGCCATAATCTTCATTTCTGTGGATGAAGAAACTGAAGACAGAGTGGTTTAGTAATTTACTCAAGGTAGTAAGCGCTTGAAAGCCAGCTGGAAACTAGGTCTCTGGATGTGACATCGAAAGCCCTTAACCACATCACTTTACTGGCCTCCTGGACTTCGTGGATCATTTTAACGTCTAGTTGCATATTCCCCGTCCTTAAATAACGTGACTATGGATGATGGACACGTGCCTTTCCTAGCTGCTCTGAAATTCTGAGCTTAATATAAAATTAATGACATCCTGGGAGCTGTGATTCTTCCCTGGTACATCTCACCAAGAACATGGTTTATGAAATCTTTATATCTAGTTGAAATGTGTTTACTAAGTCTTGCCAGGAAGCTCATTTTATAGGGATATCACACATAGGCAATATAAATTGTTACAGGGCTGAGAAGCCTTCCTTCTAACCAGTCCTTCTCTTCCAAGTAATTAAGAAGATTTGGAAAATGAAGCACCTGATCTATTCCCTTTTACAAGTTACTAGGCTTGCATAAAGATCAGTCACTTAATATTATTAATACAAAAAGGGTGGGGAAAATTCCAGATCTGGTCCCTGGACTCTGCCTCCCTCAACGATGCTAACTGCTTATTAGTGTTTAGACCAAGTATCTGAAAGGAGGAGCCAACTCGCTTTCATTGCCTGGGAACTTCGCGCTGCAAACCTGCATTTCGGGGAACGTTTGCTAAGCACAGTGGAGACAGAACAGGTGCCCCAGTCTGTGCACCAGCTTCTGGTTCCTGCCTCGTCTGCCTAGGAGTTGCGCAACTGGGAGCAAGTTACACTGTGAGCCTCAGTTTCCTCCTCCATAAAATGAAGATGACAATCTGCCTCATGATGTTCTTATAAAGGGGGTATGGGTGAAAGCTATTCAATCATACGGTCATATACATATGTATACACACACGTAGTCATGCGTCACTTTACGATGGGCATGCATTCTAGGAAATGCATGGTTAGGTGATTGTCATCATGCAAATAATATCACAGAGTGTACTTGCACAAAACTAGATGATATAGCTTACTGCACACCTAACCAGCAGTCCCCAATCTTTTTGGCACCAGGACTGGTTTCACAGAAGGCAATTTTTCCATGGACCAGAGGGTGCGTTGTCATGGGTGAGAAGGGTGTGGGGTGGAGCTCAGGCAGTTATGCACAGACCGGTACGGGGCCCCGGCCCAGGGTGTTGGGGACCTCAGGTATAGCTTACTGCCCCTGAGCTACAAACCTGTACAGCATGCGACTGTACTGAATACTGCAGGCAGTTGTAACACAATGGGAAGTATGTGTGTGTGTCTAAACCTATCCAAACATAGAAAAGTAAAAATATGGTTTAAAAAATAAAAAAAAAGAAGCTGAGGTGGGTGGATTGCTCAAGGTCAGGAATTCGAAACCAGCCTGAGCAAGAGCGGGACCCCCGTCTCTACTAAAAAACAGAAAGAAACTAATTGGTCAATTAAAAATATATATAGAAAAAATTAGCCAGGCATGGTGGCACGCGTGCCTGTAGTCCCAGGTACTCGGGAGGCTGAGGCAGGAGGATCACTTGAGCCCAGGAGTTTGAGGTTGCTGTGAGCTAGGCTGCCGCCACGGCATTCACTCTAGCCCGGGCAACAGAGATTCTGTCTCAAAAAAATAAATAAAAAATAAAACAAAAAAATTAAAAAAGTGTAGACCTGTTTAGGGCACTGACCATGAGCGGAGCTTGCAGGACTGAATGGAAATTGCTCTGGGTGAGTGAAGAGTGAGCTGTGGGTGAACGTGAGGGTGGCCCAGGACACTACCGTACACTACGTAGACGTTATAAACACCGCACACTTAGGCTACGCTAAGCTTATGAAAAACAAAGCAACTGCTCTACAGTGTCACTGGCTACAGGGACTTTTCAGCTGCGTTATAATCTTGCGGGGCCACCACTGCATATGCAGTCTGTCACCGACGGCCACGTCCTTATGCGGTGCACGACTGTGTATATATATCTCCAAGGGTAGGCTGTGCATATCATCCAAATGCCAAGAACCATACGAATGACAAAGCAGAAAAGCTCAGGCAGAAGTCCATCAAGCCACCCCAGAGGAGGGAGCCTGAGAGAAGATGCTGGACCTTTTTCATAATGCTGGGAAAAGGAGGAAGCAGCCCAGGCCAAGGGACAGGGAGAATGTGCAGGTGAGCTACAGAATTCGGTCCTGGGTTGTCCCTCTAATGCCAGTTCTGCGTAAGTGTGGAATCTGGGGACGAAACAGCAGCAGTGACTTGTTCATTAATAGAAAACGATTTTATTTAGAAAAGCTATGTGTCAGGCACCACAAACCAAAAACACCAACGAAAACCTGTGTTATCAAGCAGGAACCTGCTTGTTAACCAGCCAGTGAAGGTGAACCCCCAATTTACTGATTAGGAGCCAGAGGCTCTAAGCTATTAATTAACAGCCAGGTCCATATAGACAGTAAATAGTAGAGCTAAAGTTGAAACAGGGGTCGGTCCACTGAAATGTGCTCCCTCTCTTTACACCAGGTCAAGACGCAAACCAGACGTCCATCAGGTGTGTATTTCGGTAGATAAGAACATCATTACGCTTAAATACATGGGAAAGAAGGCGCGCCGTACACTCAGACATTAACAGCAGCTATTTCTGTGCAGTGGGATTACAGGCGACTTTCTCAACACTCTTAAATTATTTGACTTTTATCATCAGAAGGAGAAAAACAAAGAATTAAAATGCATCTTTTACGTTTCCTCCTAAAAACAATTCCGCTCCTGAAAAGGATTCCAAAAGTCTGTGCAAAAATAGAAATGAAGGAGTCAGAGGCAGAGCTTGCTTAGGGCTAAAGGTTAGAAATTTGGTATTTAGTATAGGTATGGATGGGCTATCAGGAAGGAGTTGAAAATATCTGACTCTAGTCAGAGTCGGGCTTCATAATTACAAGGGAGGGGGGTGCACCCCGGGGGTGGGGGCAGAGGGTCACTTGTAGGGCTCGTTGCAAAGTGTGCAGTCCCCACCCCAAGTTTTCAGAGGGAGCCCTGGCGACAGTCACTAGCATAGGATCCACCGTGCAAGCAGGAATAAGCATTTCCCCCTCAAATATGTTGGCTTGGAGAAAAAGCTAAGAATCACCGATAAGGCAAAAAGATAATCAAAAGTTATGCAAACCAGGAAGGCCACAAGCGAAGGAATTAAAAGAAAGGCAGAGAGCTCGAGACAGAGCATGGGGTAGCCCTGTGTTTGGAGACTGGAAAGAAGATAAAAAGAAATGAATGGGGGGATGGAACAGAGGGGTGTGTTGAGGGGTGCATTACTAGAACATTCTAACATAAATGGCTATCAATTCTTATAATCAAAAACAACTTAAAACTGCAAAACCCTACTCATTTCAAAAGAAAATCTGCACAAAATATATAAATCTTTACCTGAATTCTTAGAGGAAATGAAGAAGCTGGTTTCCACTCAGTGATACGAGGAACACCATAATCTCTACTATAACCGAGGCGAGACCAGAGAAGCTATTTAAATGAGACACACACATATACATATACGAGCAGATAAAACTTCAAAATTAATTGCTTTCAATAGTTTTTATTTAGAATGGATATTTTTAATTTGTATAACGAAAAGTTCTTTCTAGAAGTTCCTAGGCCAATTAAGAAGGCAATCACAACACTGAAATGCTTTTAATTAAACACTGGTAAAACAATGCATTAAAAAATAATTAAAAGCCCAATATGCTTTTTTTTACTCTTTGGAAAAAAAATACATTTTTTACAAAGTTTTTACCAATCTGGCAATGTTAAACTTAACCAGAGCCCTGTGCTGCCAGGACACAGCCCATGTTAAAAATTCTTTACCCTTTTGCCCTCTGGGAAACATCCAGAACCACAAGGACCAGCCTGTCCCTGCATAATGTAAGACCCAACTTCTACCTTCCTGAATGACTCCTTGTGTTATAAAACTTCAACTTTTCCCCCTCTTCTTGGAGACACTCCTCATCGAGGTGCATTCCCCCCACTGCAATAGTCTGAATAAAATCATCTCCTTAATTGTCTGGCATATCTTGTCTCTGGCATATTTAACTGTTAAAAGCTTTCCAGAAAACTGTGACAAAGACCATGTCATACAGACTTTGTTGGTGCTGTTTTTCAGAAGTTGCATGCATGCAAGATATCAGGTAAATAAAATTCCACAAAGGATATTAAATATCAGTTGATCACACTAGTGCTACAACTCCAAGAAAGAACATGACTATCTATGGAAAATCTTAACTTTGCACAAAGATAACTGAGTGCAACTGAAAACTATTTCAAATTTTTAATTTGAAGACTGAGGCAAAAATATTAAGCAAGGAAGCCTGACCCCTCAACGACAGGAAACGTTCCAAACTGAGCATGACCCCACAGGTAGCACGGGGGTATTTCATAAGGTACCAGAAGTTTTGACCAATTCTAGCAACGTGGGAAAAGAGAAAAATCATAGCTTCGGCAAAGGAACAAAGTCCTAACCATGAAGATGACTTAAAGATATGATCTTGACCCCCACACGGGACTCTGGGACTACCCGGTTCCAAATTTCAGAAGCTCCCTTGATTCCAAATCCCAGGCCCAATTCAGTGGGAGTAACTCCAAAGGATGTTTAACGAGTTTCTCCAAGTTTATTTGCCCAGAGGGAGAGCATTCAACAGAGTACCACACTTTATTTCTATACTTGGAGATTTTGCAAATAAACGTATAAATCTGGGGGGAGAAATAGTCTAATGACGTGTCTTCATTTTAGGCCCTGCACAAATCAACTCACAGTGCAACTCTGAAGCAGAAAGATGTAGCAGGAGCAGGCACGTTTGATAATAAAACCACACGCATTTGAACTTAATAATTAGTAACCCATTTCCTGAGCACTGCGGCCAGTGATTCCTACGCTTTATGTCACTGAACTCTCAGAAAAGCCCTATAAAGTGGTAAGAAGTGGTTCATTTAGCAGATATAAATGGTTAGGCTCAGAGAGGATTTATTGTATGCCCAAGATGACTAAGTTACTGGCAAGCAAGTGGTGACACTAGTGATTATTAAGGAAGGATTCAACATCCATCACCATTTATAGCCAAAAGACATTGGAATTTGTATGAGACCAATAGAGTGTGGCCACATAAAGGTATTCAAATGTTTAATGAATTCCAAACAATCATTAGTAATTAACACATCAATCTTCTGAATGTCAATGGATAGTTCCAAAGTGCTGCAGCTTGCTCGAAAAGTTTTTTCTCTTGAGTTGATTAAATATTCTCTCCAAAATCTTGTTTACATTATTCATTTGCTCAACAACCCCTGTCTTCGGAGAAGTGTAAACCTTTCCCTGGTCCCTGAAGAGTTAGCCATGTATTTTTAATTAAAATGGTTTTGAATAAATTGAGTTATTATTTTTACAGGTTATATTACAGTATTAACTTCATACAAGATAGATTAAAAACCAGGTGCATTAAAAGCATGCAAATATTAAGTGCCTTCAACACTGAAATATGTAAAGTTCATATAAAGACCAGGCTTCTAAATTATGAAAAATGGACAGTGAGTCATTTCTGTAGTTCACAGGAATGATTTGCAACAGCAAAGAACGTGAAGATGTGTCAAAAGTTTGTAAGTTCAAAGTACAAACTGACAGCTTCCTTTAGGGAAAGCTAAAACAAAATTAAACACTATTAGAAAGGTTCTGATACTTTGCTCTCTTACGATCCAAATTATAGTAACAGAGTTGTGTACCTAATGATGCAATTATATGCTGTCGTGAACAGTTTAATTATTTTATGCCTGAGCAGACCAAAAACAAAAACAAAAGCAAAAAAACCTCAAGTGTCCTGCACAACTTCCACGCCTGAATGCTTCTCACCTGGCTCTGCCATCCTTTCACTGTATTTTAATTTTCTGGGGACACAGAGGCCTGATCTTTGCTTTAAAATGGACAGTGAGTCATTTCTGTAGTTTACAGGAATGATTTGCAACAGCAAAGAACATGAAGATGTGTCAAAAGTTTATAAGTTCAAAGTACAAACCGAACGCTTCCTTTGGGGAAAGCTAAAACAAAACTATCAAGATTCTTTCACTTCACTTTTGAGCTCTTAAAGCCTGGCGCCATTTTCTCAGCATCCACCCTATGGAGGCTGACCTCAGTCACTCAGACTTCCCAACGCTCCGATGCTTCCTCCCTGCCAGTCGTCAGGCTGGGACGCGAGACAGACAGACACAGGGAGCCACGGGAGCTAACCGAGAAAGGAGGAAAACGGAAATCAACAGGCAACGGTAAAACACAGAGGCAGCTTCAGATTATTATAGTGGGTCTGCGGCTTCAGGTTCCACAGTCAGCCCTGTTTGCAATCCTGGCTGTGACTTTAGGCAAACGCCTTCGGTCCTCTAGCTGAATCTCTTCACCGTCAGGAAAACGGGGCAATGATGGTCTCTACCGCACAGGGCTGTTGTGAGGATTAAATGAGATGGTGGTGCAAAGCCGGCACATAGTATATGCTCAGTGAATATTCAGAGCTACTGTAAGGATGATGACAATTACATTGTTATTACTTTTTGCATTATTATAAGTGTCATGATACGTAGCTACGTAAAGGATGCTAATGAGAACACCAAGGAAGAGTAATCAATCTTCCCCAGGCGGCTCGGTCTGCACAGACAGAAGGTACAGGGGAGAGAGGGAGACAAAGCTGAGGAGTGGGTCTTAAATCACCAGGCGGGGAAAAAAAAATATAACTTCAGCATTGTTCAAGAAAAGATGCCATGTTCATTTAAATGACTATTTCATCTCAAGAAAGCGGTCTGCTGCTCCTGATCAAACCGGAACCCTAGCCAGGCTGATGATCACTGTTATCATCACCATCCGTAAATTCATTTGCTGTGTCACATCTTGGCACTGGGATGCTCATTTGTTACAATTACGCGTTCAGTTTGACATGCAGAGAAAGCAACCGTAAAGCAACTTCTATCACCCTGGGAAGCTCCTCTCAATAATTAAAATTCTGAAGCACTCCGCAAGCCGAGAGCAGATCGGACCCTCGCGGAGGGCACGTTCTGTTAAACAAGCAGGCTGGTGTGTGTTGGTCTTGCAGTGCAGTCCTTGAGCTCACAAATCCCAGGCCACCAGAAGCCGTTCTCTCTTAACATTTAAAATCCCAAATACCTTTTCTAAAAAGGGCCGCTGTTTCTCACGCACATCTGGGGCCCTTTCTAGGCACTAGTCACTGTGCAAAGGCTGTTACAAATACTAACCTCATCTCCCACCATCTTTCCAGGGAGATGCTACTATTCCCCAGAGTTTTAAAGACAAAGAGACTGAGACACAGAGAGTTTAAGTCACTTACCCAAGGTCCACCAGCTCAAATGTATGAGAGCTATGATTTGAACCCAACTGCGAACTCCTTGTCCATAACCACCACATTATAGTATCTGAACCTTGAGAATATGCTTTTTTGATTTCTTTCCTTTTGTGTTTTAAAAAATGGTAAGTTCAAAATGCCAATGAAGGTGGAGTGGGGTGAGGCAAGTCAGTGGGTGGGAGAAGAAATAGGCAGGCCAGCCATCAAGCCATCGTAGTCAGATGTTACAATAGAATTCAGATCCCAACCCACACAGGTTAAAATAGAATTCAGACACCAACCCCACACAGGTCAGGTTTTCATGATGATTTTTTAGCCAAAGACTGGACTCAGTTTTCAGTCAAGGTCTTAGATACCAAGGGCCACTCACCCCTTACTAGAGCTTGAAGTCTTTTTTCCCCACCACTGAGCTTCGTCTTAGCAATCCTCTCACGGCTGTTTACGAGGGCACTGGCCAGCCTTCGTCGTAAAACGAGATGGAAGCAACTTGCCCACGTGCAGGTCTTCAGAACCGACCCACTGGACCGATTCCAGATTGATACAGGGTTACCGTGAGGATCAAAATGAGATAATGTTTTGTTTTAACACCGTGCCGGGAGATGGTGGGTACTTAACATGTTTGCTCCACTGTTAACAATAATTATTATGGCTATTATGATTCCTAAAACGGTTATTCAGTGCGTACAGGAGCAGTATCGTACGTCAGAGGCCAACCTAAAAGGAAAACACAACAGATGACTCGCTCCTGCGAAGGACTGTCCTGTTTGGCTTGTGGTAACAGCTGCATGCTCAGCCAGAGGAAAGTTATTGTAATAAGTGTTGGTCAGTGGGGAGAAATAGGCATTCGGATTAGATCAGCAACAGAGAAAGGAAATTCATAAAAAGGAAACAAATTAATAATTCGATTGTAAAAGGTTCATGATTAGACAGACATGCTTAACAAATCTGCCTCCTACTAAATACCATTAACAATTGGGTGAACCGAGTCCAGCAAGCGACTGGACTCATGCAATGAACTGATGAAACTAGTCCATTAATCCGAAAGAGGCATGTCCATGAAGACACCGCCGGTGAGCCAGAATGGCAGAAAGGGTTGGCGTAAGAAGGGCCACCGGACTCCATTAATTCACGTCTGATCAGACGCCCCTGGGTAATGCTGGCTCATGGAGGGATTTGTACAACATGAAATACACGGTGTTGCATTTGAATATTTATCAGGATAAATATTTAAAAGGGTGTGTCTTTTTTCACTTATCAGACACTCAGAGAGAACAGAAAGATCACACAATTCCTGGACCGCTCAAATGACGGTGCCCAAAAGTTGTCGCTGAAGTCAGAGAGCGTTTATTCCACACCTCCTCTGCCCACCCGCCAAGACCAGAACCGACTTGTTACTTCACTTCCAGGCTGACTTTAGACGTAACTGGCGGTTCTGCAAAGCCACTCCTCAGGGAACCCCGTGTCCCTTCTTAAAGACAACACCATTTACAGAACTAACCTGTTTGGCCGCTCGCCCCAAAGATTTCAGCATTTAACGTGACTTCCTCATAATTCGCTGTATTTCCCCAGTTAAATTAATGGCAGTGGCAGCAGAGAATCCCTTAAACCCCCATGGGCTTGTTCCTTTGATTAGACCAGATCAAGGAAGCTACAGCTATTTGCAGGCAGATTAGAGGACTCGATTTTTTTTTTTTTTATTGCCATCAGTGCTAAAGACTGGAGGGTTGTGTGTGTTGACATCTCATCCATACCCATCTGCAGCAGTTTACACTGAGGTTATCCTTAAAGCAGGCCGTGAACACGGCAAGACGACCATACAGACCAGGAGGCATGGAGGCACCGTACAAAATTCCAGGCAAAGGCACCAAGCAGGTTCATGTTTCTGGATACCTGCTTTATCAACACGCCCTGACTGCCGCCTCCAGGTGCCAAGAACCAACACAGAGGTCATGTCTCACTCACTCATGTTCTCCATGGTTTGGAGGCTGGGTGGACGCTACTACATTTTTATCTTTGGAGGGAGGTAAAGCATTTCTTATCATGTGTTTATGCGTCATTCCCAAATCCAGCTTCCTTAAAATTACTTGCAGCTTCTAAATGAATGTTTACGAATACAAGCTGTACCCCAGAGCTAATGAATACGTAACCTTTGGGGGCTGAAGCCAGGAATCTATAGGTTCCCAAAGCTCCCAAGGTGATTCTAATAACGACCCAATTCAGGGACCCGCCGGCATATGTCATAACGCAAAGGCATGAGACAGTATACACGAAGCAAATAAATGTCGATGCTCAATTAGCTAAAACAAATAGTGGGTTGTAAAAGTCAGGCTGCCTGAGATAAAAATCTCATTCTCCATCGGCTATTAAGGTGGATACATTACTGAACCTCTTTGAGTTTCAATTTCCTCACTTTTTTTTTTTTTTAAGAGGCAGGTCTCACTCTGTCTCCTGGGCTAGAGAGCAGTAGTCTGATCACAGCTCACTGCAGCCTCCAACTCCTGGGTCCAGGGGATCCTCCTGCCTAAGCCTCCTGAGTTGCTGGGACTACAGCTACAAGCCACTATGCTGGAGTAATTTTAGTGCCTTTTTTTTTTTTTTTGGTAGAGATGGGGGTCTCACTGCGTTGCCCAGGCTAGTCTTGAACTCCTAGGCTCAAGTGATCCTTCCACTTCGGCCTCCCAAAATGCTGGGATTACAGGTGTGAGCCACCACATCCAGCCTCAATTTCTTCACTTTTAGAATGAAGTGATAACACCTACCACAGATCCATGTATACATTTAGCATAGGGGTAAAACCATCGTCAGCTGCCAGAAAATATAAGTGGTTATTATTTTTTTTAATCAGACTCCAGAAATTCTGGAAAATGAAGGTTATTGTGTGGTAGTAAACAAATTTCCCACAGAACAGTCTTTTTCCTCTCACTCAGTTCTCTTAATACTGTACTTCCTATGGATTAGATTGAACATAATACATAAATTCAAATTAAAACCTGTATTACTTAATAGTTGAATAGCCTTCCTGGAATTAAAAACAGAAAGCACACAAGAAATCCTTCTCTCAAGTTGCAATCAG
>CAUYRT010056768.1:0-35213 GCA_963574885.1 Lepilemur ruficaudatus | reverse complement strand
TCTCTCTCTCTCTCTCTCTTTTTCTTTCTTTCTTTATTGCCTTTTTTTTTTTTGAGACAGAGTCTCACTCTGTTGCCCGGGCTAGAGTGCCATGACGTCAGCCTAGCTCACAGCAACCTCAAACTCCTGGGCTCAAGCGATCCTCCTGCCTCAGCCTCCCGAGTAGCCGGGACTACAGGCAAGCGCCACCATGCCTGGTTAATATTTTTTCTTGTAGAGACAAGGTGTGGACACATTTTAAACACTTAAGGATTTGGATTGAAAAGCTGGATTGACACCAAAGATATATTAGGAGGTGACTATTAAGGGCTTTTCAAAAGGATTCAACATTGGAGCCCTTTGAAAGAGCAAAGGACTTATATATAAATCATGGTTTTATTAACAAAAGTCTGTCTTAAAATGAATCGTGTTCTGGAAGATTTATCTCATAAAACAAAGTTTGCTTGTTTTGTCTTAGGTAGGATTTGGCTGAACTCTTTAGATGTGTTTCACTCTTCCAGAGTTCCCGTGAGTAGGTTTCTTATGAATGTAGGTGTTATTGTACAAGGTCAGTGTCATAGGGAGCTAGAATCATGTAGGGATTTAAAATATGCCAGGTTTCAATCCTTCTTGACAGAAGGTGATTAGATGAAAACAGCAGGGCCAAGTGGGCTTTGTAGTTTGTTCTGGTGTTTAACTTTTATGAATTGGGGAGTTCTCCCAGTTTAATTACTGACCTGGGGACTGTCGGGTGATGCTGGTAGTACTTGCCTTTGCTTAAAAATGCTTCGGTGAAAGAATGCAGAGAAAAATATTTTTTAAAAATTAATAGACCCTCTAGTTCAACCCATTCATTTTATATAGCAAGAAATTGACAGCCAGAGAGGGGAAGTGAATGCCCAAGGTCACACAGCGAGTTCTTGGAAGAACTGCAAACAGAATCAAAGTTTTCTGGCTCCTGGTGTAGGGCTCTTGCGTGCAGCTCTGTTACAGAGCCAAGCTAGCGTGGGCTCAGGGCCGCAGGAACTGCAAATCAAATTAAAGTCCTTTTCATTGTTCAGCAGGGGAAAATCTGTCCAGTTTCCACTTGGTTCTTTGAGGCTTTTCAGATCCCTGGAGGCCTTGTACATTCCCACTGTGCCAGGTTAGGAAAGGGGCAGGAGTGCTTGTCCTTGTGCTCTGGCTTTACTGCCAATCCCTTTGTCCCTGATGGCCAAGGCCATATAGCATTTTTTGGCCTATAAGTCAAACTAGACGCGGGAATTGCATTCACTTCCAAGAAACTGCGAAAACAGCTTGCCCATACTGCAGATTTATTCTCAAATTTATATGAGAGAGGGAGGGGCAGATGGGATCTTTAGTTTGCTAGGGGGCAGGCTGAGGGATTGAGTGATTAGGGTTCTAGAGAAGGCAAAGAGAACAGATGTTACCTCAGTGGCTTGGGCACTCCCTACTGTCATAATCCCATAACTGAGAGGAGAAATTTCTGACAGCCACATTACCAAGGTCACACAGCATGCATATCAATTAGAAGATCAGATTCATTGCAGCCTGCATGGGCTATGAGTGTATCTGACTTTGTAGGAGGCTCTCAGGCCCAGCAACAGAGTGCTTTATTCAGTTAATGAGATGGCTCCAAACCTAACATAAGCCCATGATACCAGTTTTTGCTTGGGGAGAGGAAGAGGAGGAGACGGTCATTTTGAGGGGAGGTGATATGGTTTCAATGTTTAGACTCTGCAAATTTCATGTTGAAATTTGAACCCCAGCGTTGGAGGTGGGCCTAATGGGAGCAGTCTGGATCATGGGGCCGGGTCCCTCATAAATGGTTTGGTGCCCTCCTGTTGTAATGAGTGAGTTCTTGCTTTATTAGTTCGCAAGAGAGCTGGTTGTTTAAAAGAGCCTGGCACCCCTCCTCTCTCTCCTACTCCCTCTATCACCATGTGACATGCCTGCTTCCCCTTCACCTCCCAACTTGATTGGAAGCTCCCTGAAGTCCTCACCAGAAGCAGGGAAGGGCACCATGCTCCTTGTACAGTCTGCAGAACCGTGAGCCACATAAGCCTCTTTTCTTTATAAATTACCCAGCCTCAGGTATTTCCTTTATAGCAACTCGAAGTGGACTAACAGAGGAACCAGGCCTAGAGAGCTGTCATTGTGCAGGGCATTTAGAACCCAGAGGAACACACGATGGTCCAGGATGTCCTAGCAAGATAGGAGCGGGGAGGGCAATCAGGGGATGGGAATCAAAGTCAATTTTACCTTCTAGTCAATTTTGCCATGATCCTGGGAACTGAGCTGCCCTCTGTGCCATGGGTCTTTGAAAATTATTTCTCCTGCTGCCCTCAGCATGCTGCCATAGGTTGGCAACTGCTAGGGTGGGAGTGGGAGGCATGGGAACTGACCACTGGGCATAGCTGATAAACTATCTACAGTATCTGTAGCTGCCACCAGGAAGCTGGCTAAGAATTTGGAGTTTATAACCCTTTCCCCGTATGACCCAGCAATCCCACTTCTGGATATATACCCAAAGGAGATGAAATCAGCACCTCATAGAGATCTCTACACTCCCATGCTCATTGCAGCATTGTTCACAATAGCCAAGATATGGAAACAGCCTAAGTGTCTGTCAGTGGACAAATGGATAAAGGAAATGTGATATATACACAATGGGATGTCATTCAGCTGTAAAAAAGGAGATCCTGCCACTTGCCACAACATGGATGGACCTGGAGGACATTATGCTAAGTGAAGTAAGCCAGGCACAAAAAGACAAATACTGCATGATCTCACTAACAGAGATAGAAAATAAAACAGTGGTTACCAGGGGCAGGGTGGAGGAGAGGGAATGGGGAGGTGTAGTTCAAAAGATACAAAGTAGCAGATATGTAAGTTGAAGAAATCTAGAGATCTAAGGTACAACATGACGACTATGGTTAACAAGAAGTTTGAAAAGTGACTATTCTCTAAAAAAAAAAAAAAGTGAATCAAAACCCTTTCCTATTAGATAAGCCTAAATGTTGAGGAAAAATGAGAAATTCAAGTCTTCTTTAATTATAGCTGCTTCTGGCTGGGCGCGGTGGCTCACGCCTGTAATCCTAGCACTCTGGGAGGCCGAGGTGGGTGCATCGCTCAAGGTCAGGAGTTCGAAACCAGCCTGAGCAAGAGTGAGACCCCGTCTCTAAAAAAAAAAAAAAATAGAAAGAAATTAATTGGCCAAATATCTGAAAAAAATAATTATAACTGCTTCTAACAAGGAGGATGAAGATGCAGGAAGGGTAAGGAGGTTGTCAGAGAAACCAGCCAGGGTATTGGCCAAAGGCTAAGAAGAGTCTAGGGTCCAAAAGGCCTAGGGGGAGGAGGTCTTGCATGTCCCTTTTCAGAGGAACTGATGGAACACGGTTTTGCCTGAGAGCAATAGATCTCTGGAGGAAACAGGCCCCCAAAGCTCTGGTGGCCAAGTTTCTAGTTCTAGGCCCTTGGTGCAAGCTTAATGAGTTTCTGTGGACCAGCTGCCAGTGGGGCAGTTCGATTTGCACTTGTTAAGCTTGTACAGCTAGGACTTGGGATTTTTATAGCTGCTTTTCCGGCACCACCTCATTAATTCTCACAGCCACAGAGGGAGGCTGAAGACTCAGTCAGCTTCATTTTAGAGAAGAGGCCCAAAGAGGTGAAATGGCTTGGACCCCATCATGTGGCCAGTCAGTGGCTGGGCTGAAAACAGAGCAGAGACTCTCATTTTGGGGTGAACTGCTCGGCTTAGCCCACACGCCTCCCTGCTTTGCTGGCCCATTGCAGACGTGGGAATCTCTGGCTCACCGGTAACGTGGCTCCTCTCAGTCTGTGCTAGGGGTGGGAGCAGGGGAGGGGAGGGGAGGGAGGCTTGGATAATGCTGCCCCATCTCCTTCTGGCGTTCTTTTCTGGCACCATGTCACTCCAGGTCTCTTCTCCCTGAAGAAGCCCCTGTCCCCACCACCTGTGCCCAGACCCATGGAAATAAGCTGGTCTTAGATGTCCACCTCTCGGGGCCTATGCCACCAACTAGCCCATCAGATGATGGGCCCTGAGAGTGTCCAACGTTTCCATGTACCCTGGGGAACCCAGGCCCCAGGTTGAGGAGCATGAAGGGTCTCATAACAATGGGCAGATGGGAGAGGGTGAGGGGGCCACTTGGAAACTACATGTATATTTTGTGGGTGGCTTTTTTATTTTTTATTTTTTAAGGGCCATGCTAATCTTCTCTGTATCATTCCAATTTTAGTATATGTGCTGCCAAAAGCAAGCACAAGGGTAGCTTTTTGAACATAATTGCTCTACCCACAAATTTCCATACACCTATACTGTTTCACTCCTGGCTCCAAGAGGCATGTGGTGCAAGGGTGCAGTGTGGTGAAGAGACGTCAGCAGGCAGGTGGGTATGTGGTGTCCCTTGCTTCACATTCCAGTGTTACCCACCACCTGTTGCCCACAGGCTGCCTGGACCCTGAGCAGCAATCACAGGCCATCTTCTGATGGGTGGCTGTGTCCAAGCCTCTGCTTCTAGGGGAAGTGCTTCAAAGGTTGGGCTGGGCTGCGTACTGTAGGTTAGGGGTTGAAAACATGGGCTAGGTTTGAAAACTGAGTGGCTTACCACTTACCAGCTGTGTGACCTTGGGCTGGTGTCTTAAGCTCTCTGGGCTTCAATTACCTCCTCTGAGAAATGGAGATCATAATAGTACCTCTCTCAAAGGATTGTTGGGAAGATTAAATGAGAGCACATGTGCAAAGCACTTAGCAGAGTGCCTGGCACATGTGGCAAGTGTTCAGATAGCGTTTTGGGCTTATTTAAGGGCAAGGCTCAATTTTTGTGTGTTGTGGAAGGCTCCCAACATAGAACAGATGCATATTCCTTTTCGCCAAAACCTTGAAAGTAAGAATGAGGAATGAACACCCCGAGGGAAGGACATCATGGACAGTAGAGCAGGGAGGGTAAAACTGAGCTCATTCCTAAGTGGTAGGTCCACAACCCATGGCTGAAGGCAGCAGCACTGGCACTGGAGCATGTCCCCATGATGCTAGGGCATTGGGCGTGCCACCCGAGGACTTGGTGTGTGGGCGTGTGGGCATGCATGGGAGGGAGTCACTCAGAATGCTGATGCAAAACAAGAGGTTCTATACCTGTGAGGAGGCAAGCCTTCATCATTTCCTCCTAACAGTGGCTCCCAGCAGGTCAGGACATTGGACCCAAGAGTTGAATTGCAGGACATTTCTCCAGGGCCTGGGACTGACCCCTCAGAGGTCATTTCCTCCCACTCCATGGAGGATCTTCTCCTTGCTCAGGACACACACTCCCAGCCTAGCTTCCAGGCTGCAGGATGGGGAATGGCTTGCAGTTATTACTCTCATCCTACTGGCTGTTTGGGGGAATTTGATCCTAGGACATAAATGTACGCTACTTCCCAATGCTGGCAGTTGATCTTCCCCTGCCCTTGTGGCAGCAAAAATTCTGGCTGAGGCAGGTCCTTTGAATTCATTGCTGATGAAATTGCCTATTATCCACAGTGCCTTGACAACAGCTTGAAAAAATGTGACTGTGCCAGCACCGATGGCATTTTGGGACTATGCCAATAATATGAACCCATTTTCCTTTAATTGGCTAAAGCCAGAAAGGCAGGCGTCAGGCTCTGGGGTGCTTGGATGGGGTGGCTGGAGTGCATCAGCTCAGGTTCAGGCGCAGGCTGAGGACGACGAGGAAGACGCTGGTGGGAATATGGCCTCCCCTGCGCTGCCGGCTACTGTGGAGAATGGCCCCGCGTCTGCAGAAAGGGAGGCCACCAGTCACTTCAGGAGAGTTTCGGAAGCTTTTGGAAAGTGGTAAGGGAAACTCTAGCTGAGGCCATGGGAAACTGGATGATGGTCCCAAGTCCTTATCTTTTGTTAGGAAGATGCCAGTCTGCCTAGCCATGTCCACTGCACTGCCCTGGATTGACCATTCTCAGAGGAGAGAGGGCCCTTTCCACTTGCACAGAAGTCTGGGAGGGCTTTCTCATGACAACCATCTCATTCAACACTCATTTATTCCACAAATATTTATTTGAAGACCTACTATGTGCCGGACACTGTGTGGGTGGGCACCCAGGGTACAGAACTGATTAAGAATGCTTTCTGACCTTAAGGAGCTACCAGTGTAGTTAGCACGGGGCCTTAAGGGGCCCAAGGTTTTGGATTGTCCAGTTGGGGGTCATTTTGAGGGGTAGCAGGCTTCACTTCCCACTGGCATTGACTTCTACTGAATCCCTACTTTGGTGTTGTGGGACAGTAACCCTGGCAGGCAGCACCCAGAAGAGCTCTGCCACCAGTCCTGGTGCTGTCACCTGTGGTCCCCCCCATGTGTAGAGTGGCACTCTGGTTTGGTGTTGGGGACCATGCAGAGCAGCCCAGCCTGACTGTGCTGCCTCTGGCTCCTCCTCAGTGCTTTGCTGCCAAACCTCATTAGCCACGATCTTTGCAGACATGAAAACAGAGTCTGTGATCTATCTTTGGGAGGAAGTGACCAATCAGGGTCACTATACATGATCGTGTAGTTTGTAGACCCAGCCAAGGAGGCAAGTGGGGCTGGATGGGGCTGAAATTACCAAGCCATGTGCCGACAGGGCTATAATCGCCCAGAGAGTGAGTTTTTTCCTCTAATTCATCATGGGCAGGGGTGGCAGGGAGAACCTTTTTCTAATTTGCACAAAGGCACCTCATAGGCTAGTGAAGACCTGTTATTATCAGCAGGAAGAAATAAGAGAATAGGAGAAACAAAATAATTTCTCACTGTGAACTAAAATAGAATCTTAAGGCTCACCCCCCACCGGCTGACTGAATGGACCCCTTCTTGGCCAAGGGAATATCCTAAAACTAAATTGACTGACACCAGAAGGGAGGTCAGACTTGCCTCATCATGCCCCTTCCCCCCTCTTGGGGACATCCTTTGTAACCCATTAACAGGCCTAAGGGTATGCAAGACAAACCTGAAAGTCCTCAATTTATACAACAAATCTATGTCCAGTGGCTTGTCTCTGATTAACAGCTCCTTATGTTAAAACATTCCAAGCCTTCAGACAAAGCTTCATGTCTTTAACCAATTACAAGTGAAAGAATTTTCAAACCCACCTATAACCTGTAAGCCTCCAATTGGAGATGGCTTGCCTTTTCGGGCCAAACCAATGTATGCCTCCCACGCACATATTGATTTATGATTTTGCCTGTAACCCCTGTATAAAACCAAACTTTACCTGTAACCCCTGTATAAAACCAAACTGTAACCCAGCCACAGCAAGTCCATTTGCTCAAGGCTTCTTGGGTGTGGCTCTGGGTCATGGTCCTCAAATTTGGCTCAGAATAAATCTCTTTAAAATTATTTTACAGAATTTGGCTTCTTTTCCATTGACAGAAGGTAGTGAGGTATCTCACTTAATTGTTCATTCAGTCAGTTACAGATTGAACTCCTTGTTTACTGCTTTCCCCCCTTCTAACTACTGCACTTAACTAGTCTTAAAAAAAAAAAAAACCCCAAACCCCCGAAACCTAAAACTCTGCACTCCACATGGGTTTCAGTGAGTTGGGGAGTGTTTTAACCCCATGGTGACATCTAAATGTTCTCTTTTACATTTCTGGGAACTCTAATGGACACATTCTGCCCAATATATTGAACAGAAAACTAAAAAGCTGCAATGTGTATGGAGAGATATTTAAACTCATTCCTAACTAGAAGAATAGAAATTAAACAATGAGATATCACTTGACACTTACGAGACTGGCCAAAATAGCTGCGTGATGCCAAGGGATAGTGGAGGGGTGTGGGAATCAAGGAAACCTAGGTGACCCAAAGGTGGACGCTCACTGTGGAGAACAGGGCAGCCACTTCAAGCAGTGGACTAGCCGTACACATCGCAATGTGAAAGGATATTGAGGATATAGTGCCAAGAAGAAAAACAACGAGACTTTTAACTCAATACCATTTCTGTAAGTTTGAGAAACAAAACAAGACACAGTCTTTTCTAAAAGAATGAAAATGTATACATTGAACAACTTACAATGCTTGCCTGATGGGCAAGGGAAATAGAAATAAAAAATAATAGTATTTCTGTACATTTGCAATGAGCAATCTCAAAATAAACTTAAGCAAAACAAGTCCATTTACAATAGCATCAAAAAGAATAAAATATTTAGGAATAAATTTAACAAAAGGAACACAAAATATATACTCTGGAAACTAAAATATTGCTGAAAGAAATTTAGGAAGATCTAAATAAATGAAATGGAAAAAAATCCTGTCTTAGTCTATTTGGACTATCATAACAATACCATAGACTGAGTGTCTTAAACAGAAATTTATTTCTTACAGTTCTGGTGGCTGGAAAGTCCAAGATGATGGTGTGGCTGATTTGGTTTCTGGTGAGGGCTCTATTTCTGCTTTGCAGAAGGATACCTTCTTGCTGTATCTTCACATGACAGAGAGAGAGTGAAAGACAGAGAGAGAGAGAGAGAGAGAGAGATCTCCTGCCTTTTTTTTTTTAGACAGGGTCTCAATCTGTTGCCCGGGCTAGAGTGCTGTGGAATCAGCCTAGCTCACAGCAACCTCAAACTCATGGACTCAAGCAGTCCTACTGCCTTAGCCTCCCGA
Source organism: Lepilemur ruficaudatus (assembly GCA_963574885.1). Classification (NCBI taxonomy): domain Eukaryota; kingdom Metazoa; phylum Chordata; class Mammalia; order Primates; family Lepilemuridae; genus Lepilemur; species Lepilemur ruficaudatus. Next base: position 26,583 of record CAUYRT010056768.1, on the reverse strand, counting down.
GTAGCTAGGACAACAGGCATGTACCACCATGCCCGGCTAATTTATATATATACCACCATGCCGGCTAATTTATATATACATATATATATATATATATATATATATATATATATATATATATATCTAGCTAGTGTATATCTATTTTCTTAGTAGAGACAAGATCTTGCTCTTCCTCAGGCTGGTCTCGAATTCCTGAGCTCAAATGATCCGCCCGCCTTGGCCTTCCAGAGTGCTAGGATTACAGGTGTGAGCCACCACACCCAGCTTCCTGCCTTTTCTTATAAGTGTACCTATCCCATTCGTGAGGACTCCACCCTTATGACCTAATCACCTGCCAAAGCCCCTACCACCAAATACCATCGCATCAGGGTTTAGATCTCAACATAAGAATTTTGGGAGGACACAAACATTTAGTCCATAGCACATCCAAGAACATGTTCATAGATTGGAAAACTTAACAGTGTTAAGGTGGCAGTACTCCCCAAACTGATCTACAGATTCAATACAATTCATATCATCAGCTGACTTCTTCATAGAAATTGATATGTCAATTCTAAAATTCATATAGAATTACAAGAGACCCATAATAGCCAAAACAATCTTGTAAAAGAACAAAATTGGAGATCTTATGTGGATTGATAAGGGGCTATGAACTAAGGGTCTCTGTACTGAGTCCTTGTTTCCAAAGATACTTGTTTCCAACTACATGGTAGTGTTTGAAAGTGTCAGGCCTATGTTTTTTCCAAGGGTCTCCCATAATTGTGTTCTGTTATTGCCACAGATTTCCTGAAAGTGGAGATGGCAGGGAGGACCCAGATTGTGTCCCTGAATGACAACGTGACCATCTTCTGCAAAATCCCTGGTTTCCTACACCAAGAGTATGGGTATCACCTGGTTTCGAAAGAGTCAGATGTCTGAAAAAGAGGTCAAGCTGTTTGAATTTTTTGGAGATCATCAAGTGGCATTCCGACCTGGAGCCATCGTGTCCCCATGGAGGCTGGAGAAGGGGGATGCCTCGCTGCAGCTGCCTGGGGTCCAGCTAGGGGAAGCAGGAGAGTACGGTTGTGAGTTAGTGGTCACTCGCCAGAAGGCCCAAGGAAGGGTCTGGATCGAAGTTGTGGGTGAGTGTCTGAGGGAAGTGCCCTGTTGTTCCTGTGGTGCTGGGGTTTGGGGTGGAGACATCAGGTGGGCCGAGGGGAGCAGAGGTTTGGAGCATGGGCCTGGGAGTCAGACAGACATGGGTTTGAGTCCTGGGCTTCCATAGACAGTTGGAAAACTTTGGGCAAGTTATCAATCACCCTGAATCTCAGTGTTCTTCCTTCTAAACAAAGGTAACAGTACCTACTTAAGAGGATTTTACAGAAGATTCTATGAAAAGTGCAGGTGAAATGCTTAGCATAGTGCTTGGTCCATTGTAAGCGCTCAGTGAAAAACAGCCATGGTAATACAAGATTCACTTATCATGTGGACAGTCTTTACTGAAGAAGCACCTCTGCAAAGCAGCTGGGAAAGGAAAGAGATGCTGGGCTTTGGCTCCACAGATCTTAATCTTATTCCAACCTTGCTGCTTCCAAATGGAGTGGTTGGGCCAAGCATTTACTATCTCTGGGTTTGAATTTTCCCATATACAAAATGAGGTGTTAATTCATAACTCCCTCAAAATAAGGTAATGTGTGAAAATGCCCAGCTGAGTACTTGTTGTGAGGTGGGTTGGTTCTCAGTCAAGGCTTATAACACCACCACCATCCCCCTAATACCTGTTTGAGCTCCACTTTTCTTTATTATAAAATGGTCTGATAATACGTGGCTGAGCTTGGTGGGTATATTAGTTTGCTGAGGCTGCCATAACAAAAGACCACTGACTGGGTGGCTTAAACAACAGCCATTTATTTATTTATTTTAAATAAATAATACGTTTTTTTTTTTATTTCTTTTTCTTTTTTTTATTTTCTTCTCTTTTCCATCTTTTAAAAGCTCTGTAACATGGTTGTTTTTATTATCTTTTCTGGCTGGTCTGAGTAGCTGAACTTTCAGAGTGATGTGTTCATATTCAAGGAAGAAGTCAAATTTCAGATTTGAGACTTCTGAGATTTCTCAGGGAGCAGGGAGAGGTCATATGAGCAGACAGGTAGAGGGATAATAAGAGTACAGTTTAGCTCTTTCCTAAGTATTCCCTTCTCATTTCCCGAACTTCCCAGGAAACCCTGAGCCACGGAGCTCCACCCACCTCTTCCTGGTCCAGACCATGTTTCCTTAATCCCTGAGGCCTCCTCACTCAACAGCCATTTATTTTCTCATAATTCTGGAGGCGAGAAGTCTGAGAACAAGGTGTCAGCAGGGTTGGTTGCTTCTGAGGCCTCTCTCCTTTGGCCGTCTTCTCCCGGTGTTCACGAGGTCTTTCATCTGTGCACGCATCTGTGTCTTAATTTTCTCTTATAAGGACACCCGCCATTGGATTAGGGGCCATCCCAGTGACCTCATTTAACTTAATTACCTCTTTAAAGACCTATCTCCAGATACAGTCACATTCACAGACACTGGGAATTTGGGGGGAGCACATGAATTTTAGGGAGACAAAATTCAGACCATAGCAGAAGAGCAGTATCTATGAGCCCTCCATAGTTATACATAAGACTTTGATCGTTTCATATACATTAATTTTGGGAGTAGGGAAGTATATTAGTTAGGATTCGTTTCCTCTGCAGCTAACAGAAAGCCTGGAAACAGTGGCTTTAAAAAAATTAATAGACATGATTTTTTAGGACAGTTTAGGGAAAAATTGCAAAGATAGTACAGAATTCCTATATCACTCTGACCCCTGATTTTTAAAAGATAAGCCAGCCTTACATACCTGTAATAAGTCCCTCTTGTTTGTGGTGTATAATTCTTTTTATACATTATTGGATGAGATTTGCTAATATTTTATTGAGAATTTTTACAGGGATTTTAATGAGAGACATTGGTCTGTAGTTATCTTTTCTTGTAATGTCTTTATGTGGTTTTGGTATTGGGGCAATACTGGGCTCATGGAATGAGGTAGAATGTGTTGCCTCTGCTTCTACTTTCTGGAAGAAATTATAAAAAATTCATATCATTTTTTTCCTTACATGTTTGGTAGAATTCACCAGGGAAAGCATCTGAGCTGGTGCTTTCTGTTTTTGAAGGTCATTTCTATTTTCTTTTTTTTAAATTAGTTATTGATTCAGTTTCTTTAACTGAAGGATATAGCCCTATCCAATTTATCTATTTCTTCTTCTGTGAGTTTTGGTAGTTTGTATCTTTCAAGGAATTGGTCCATTTCATTTAAGTTATCAAATTTGTGGCCATAGAGTTGTTGATAGCATTCTTTTATTATCTTTTTAGTGTCTACAGGATCACTAATAATGTCTTTTTCATTTCTGATATTAGTAATTAGTTTTCTCTCTTTTTTCCTTGGTTAAGCTCACCTAGAAGCTTGTCAATTTTATTGATCTTTTCAAAGAACCAGCTTTTGGTTTCCTTGATTTTCTCTATTGATTTCCTATTCAATTTCACCAATTTCTGGTCTAATTTTTGTTTTCTCTTTTTCTACTTGCTTTAAGCTTAAATTTCTTTCTCTAGCTTCCTTAGGTAGAAGCTTATTAAGATTGTTAATTTTAGCACATCTTTCCTCTTTTTACATGTTTTCTCTTTTCTAATATAATGTATTCAATGCTATAAACTCCCGTCAGTATTGCTTTTGTTGCATCCCACAAATTTTGTTAAGTTGTATTTTCATTTTAATTTCATTTCATTCAAAATATTTAAAAATTTCTCTTGAGACTTCTTCTTTGACTCATGTATTATTTAGAAGAGTGTGGTTTATTTTTCAGGTAATTTGGGATTTTCCAGCTATCTTTCTGCTTATTGAAATCTAGTTTAATTTCCTTGTGGTCTGAGAACATACTTTGCATGATTTCTATTCTTTTAAATATGCTAAGATGTATTTTGCAACCGAGAATGTGATCTGTCTTGGTAAATGTTCCGTGTGAGCTTGAAAAGAATGTTTATTCTGCTGTTGTTGGATAAAGTAGTCTATAAATGTCAATTAGGTCCAGTTGACTGGTAGTGCTGTTCAGTTTAACTATATTCTCACTGCTTCTCTGCCTACTGGATCTACCAATTAATGAAAGAGGGGTTGAAGCCTCCAAATACAATAGCGGATTTGTCAGTTTCTTTGGCAGTTCTGTCAGTTTTCTTCCTGCAGCTTCTTTCAAAATTTTTTCTTTCTCTTTGTCTTTCTAAAGTTTGAATATGATATGCCTAGGTGTGCAGATTTTTTCGTATTTATCCTGCTTGATATTCTCTAAGCTTCCTGGATCTGTAGTTTGGTGTCTATCATGGATTTTGGAAAATTCTCAGCCATTATTTCTTCTGCTCTTTTTTCTTCTGGTATTCCCATTACATGTATGTTACACATTTTTCTAATTTATCCTACAGTTCTTGGATATTCTGGGTTTTTTTATTATTATAATTATTATTTTTTCTCTTTGCATTTCAGTTTGGGAAGCTTCTCTGACATCTTCAAGCTCCCTGATTCTTTCCTTGTCAGTGTCAAGTCCCCTACTGATGAACCCATCAGAGGCATTCTTCATTTCTTTTACAGTCTTTTGATTTCTAGCATTTCCCTTTGATTCTTTCTTATTTTATGTTATTTTTTGAGACAGAGTCTCATTCCGTTGCCTGGGCTAAAGTGCCGTGGCATCAGCCTAGCTCACAGCAACCTCAGACTCCTGGGCTCAAGCAATCCAAAAACTCTGCTTTACAAAATCACAGCATGTCAACACCCTGCTGGCACTGGCACCAACAAACCCACAGTATTTAGCCTAAAGAGACTCCCATTCAGTTCACTCTCATGGCCTGAAGGCTTGCCGTGGATCAGACATCGGGCTGGTAATAAGGAGTTCCCAATCTGGTACTGTAGCAGTTCTCACTGCTGGGCATGGTTGCAGCAGTACCTGTGCCTCAGAGTCCCCATCATTAAGCAGAGTAGGCATCCTGTGTTTTTTGTCTCGTCTGGCTGTAGGAGCAGTGATGCCCAGGAGTGTAGGTGTGGGAGAAGGCAGTTAGTGTAAGATGTGAGGATAAAAGGGTAGTTGGGTGCTGGGCCCAGCTCTGTATGACCTCTCTTCTCTGGCAGCTCACCCAGCCAGCAGGCTATTTCTGGAGCAAGCCATGGTGAAGGAAAATGAAAATACACGTATTGTGTGTAAGTCAAGTGGATTCTACCCAGAAGCTATTAACATAACGTGGGAAAAGTGGACCCAGAAAGTTCCTCATCACCTAGAGATTTCTGAGGGTGTTGTCACTAGTCCCACCATCAAGAATGAGGATGGTACATTTAATGTCACTAGCTACTTGAACTTGCAGTCCTCCCAGGAAGACAGCAGGACCGTCTACCAGTGTGTGGTATGGCATACATCCTTGCTCACCCCCTTGAGGGTCAACTTCACCCTGCCTGTGACAGGTAAGAGTCTTTCTGGACATTTTTCTTACTTTTCACCTTGGGGGCTATAATACAAGACTTTGGTTCCCACACAGTCTAGAGTCTTTGCTGGAGGCTGATGGGGAAGGAGAGAAAGCTTGGACTAGAGGGACTAAGCTGGGGTCTGGCCTAGCTCAGCCTGAGGTCCCTGCACCAGGGCAGATGGTCTGGTAGGTGGAGAGTGGTGATAGTAGCTTTCAGGTGAGAACAGGAGCTTTCAGGTGAGAACAGTAGCTTTTAGGCTACTTGTCAGCTCATGGCAGCCTCAGGGTTCTGAGTGGTCTATATGGCTTGGAATAGGAAGCTTGCCAGCTGCTAGGGGAATAGGGACAGGATCCTGCCCATGTCCCTGGAGGATAAGGGGCTGTCAGGGGCCAGGGACCAGCCCTGCCAGCAGCCCTTCTAGTCAGGCTGCAGGTCCCCTGTAAACTGTTGCCTTTAGAGGCCGAATCAGTAGTCCTGTCTTATGGCTATGTCCCAGGATGTAGAGGCTATAGTAGAGTGGTCCTGCAGATGCCCAGGGCTTTCTATAGGCACACCAGGTCCTTACAGCAACACATCTCACTGCAGAACCCCTTCTGTTGGGGTGGGGCTTTTTGAGCTCATATCCTGGTTGCCTGGTCACAGTTCTGGTCTTGAGTGGGGATGACCCTACTGTTCAGAATTCCTTGGGCTTAAATCAGTAAGGAAGGCAAGGACTGACCAGGGCCCTTGGGGAGTATGGTCAGGGTGTGTCAGGTAGGGCCTGGGATAGTCCTGTAGGGAGAGAAGAATTGTTCTTGGAAGTGAGGATGAGGGGGGTGTGTGGGTGGTGTGTTCAGAGCTGCAGGTGGGGTATGTGTGAGGTATGGGGAGTATGAAATTGAAATGTGCTTTGTGTGTATGGCATGAGGGCTTTTTCTGGGTGAATGTACATGAGTGATACAAGATGGTGTGTAGTATGGAAGCTTTGAAGGTGTGGGTGGCACATGTATATGATACGTGGTGTTCAATCTTCCTTATTTCTGGCAAGTGCTCCATATGGTGTTTGAAGTTTGGTGGTGTATGTGATAGGAATGGAGATGCTGAGACACGTGGCAGAAGGTTGGTGGTTAGGTCTCTAACAAGGAAAATGACACACAACCACACAGATGCTGGCAGCAGTTGTGTGGTCTCTCTGGCCCTTGCCAGTATGTTTCCTCTTAATGTTTTCTTTCTCTTTCTTTCTGCAGGATCTAAGAAGAGAAATGCCTTGTGGATTTTTTTTCCTACTTGTTTTGTACTGATTTTATTATTATTAATGATTGTTTTTTGGAAAAGGTAAGGGCTCCAAAGCAAAGTTCAGCCCTGTGTCTTGGAGTTAGCTCCAGGAGTTCAGGGATCATAGTCATTGGATGGTGTTGGGGTGTTCTCAGGAATGATGCTGAGATATTGTTAGTGTGGTATGTGTTTGTGGTGTGTGGCTTTTTCTGATGTTGCATTGGGGAAAAACTTTGCCATCTGATCTCCTTGTGGTGGTTTATGACTTTGGGGAGATGCATGGTAAAGCCTCCCTTTGTTTCTCCCTACTGAACAAGTTTCACTGTGAATTGAACCTGACCTCACTAGTTCAGACAGGCCTTTGAACTCTGTGTGGGCTGCATTGCTGTTCTCATACATATAGAAACTCTGGCTCAGAGAGTGGTTGGAGTTCCTTCTATCAGTTGTTCCTATTGTGTTTATACCTCAATGGAATAAGTAAGCACCAGATTTCACTGGTTTGACCAAGAATTTCTAACCCTCACTAGATAATTTCTAAATATCCAAACTAAAACATGTTTCCAAACATGTTTATCCCTGACTGTGACCCAAATAGCAAATAAAACAGCTCAAGCTTTAAGGGCCCAAGAGACCAATGTCAAAGCATTGGTAAAATGGTTCTAGATAATAAAATGGTCCTTAATTACTATGGGCCGACCAAGGCAAAATCTATGCAATACTGATACGTCTCTTTGTAAATGCTATAGGAAAAGTGGAATAATCATTTAATCAAGGAAAAAAAGTCTGTTTATCTACAGTTGGCCAACTGGATTCATGGGACTATTCTCCTGGTTTGATCTAAGCCAATGAGAAAACTGGATATAAAGTGGGTTTTCAAATGGTTATTGTGATATTTGTGATTGTTGTCATATTTCTTGCCTTTCTCTGATATCCGGGTACTATTGTGATAACCCCAAGAGCCAGCATTAATGCCCCCCTTTTTTTTTTTTTTTTAAGAGACTAGATCTTGCACTATTGCTCAGGCTGGAGTGCAGTGGCACGATCATAGCTCAAATAACCTCAAATTCCTGGGCTCAAGTGATCCTTCCACCTCAGCTTTCTGCATAGCTACAACTACAGGTGCACACTACCATGCCCAGCTAATTTTTTTTTTAAAGTTTTTTGTGGAGACAGGGCCTCACTGTGTTGCCCAGGCTGGTCTTGAACTCCTGGCCTCAACCAATCCTCCTGCCTCAGCCTCCCAGTGTGCCAGGGATTGCAGGCATGAGCCACTGCGCCTGGCCCATTGATGCTTATTGGAAAAGAAAAGAAAGCTGTTATGATCAGCCTGGATCATGTGGTAGTTTGCAAAGAGGGCTCCAATCCTTCACCCTTCCCTATGTTCATGTCCGTTGCTATGGAACTTTGCAGTGCCCTCCAATCACGTGACTCGTTTCAGCCAACACAATGAGACAGAAGTGAAGGCATGCCAGTTCCAAACCTAGGCCTCGAGAAGACTTGTATGTTTCCATTTGTTTTCTCGTGTGCTTCTGACGTGACTGAGAGAAGGACATGTCCGGGCTACTGGAGAATGGGAGACACAGGCCAGGTCATCCTCATTGCTTTCACAGAGGCCAGGCTGGGTTAGATGACACTCACCCAACTCTATGTGAACCAACCTAACTGAGATCAACAGTGCCAACAATGTGTGAGAAATACTTCTGTTATTTAAAAATTTCTACTTAATACTTAATGTTTAATATTTAAAATATTTTTTAAAAGCCACTGTTTTAGACTACCTTGTTACATAGCAAAAGCTAACTAATTTAGCTCCTCAGGAAGCTGAGTCTTGACCAGAAGGAGTGAGGTAGCCACAGAGGTGTGCTCCTGAGGCCCGCTTCAAGAGAGAGCCTCCATGAGGCGTGTACTCAGAGCCACTGTCCACTGCAGCCTCTCTGGGGTCTGCTTCAGGATTCGAGCTGATGACACGCTCTCCCTGGATTGCCACCGACTGAGCATGGCTGGAGCTCCCTGCGAGGGTGGTGGAGACTGTTTAAGTTTCTCTCCTTGAGGTGGAACTATGGAATGATTTTGATTCTTCTACTTCCAAGGAAGATGGGAAACCAAGGGCATAGTAGGGATTTAACAAAAAGGAATCAGAGTCTCGGTCAGAACCGTATTATGTTTACTTCTCTCTGGATTACCTTGAAGTTACCCCCCTTTCACCAATAATTATGGCGTTATGGGTAACATTGGAATTGATCAAATAAAGATCAAATAAAAACTCCAAATTTGGTTTGCTTCAGCTTGGATGTTGATGATTTGGGGATGAGGAGTCAGGGACATGTTTGTGCTATAAGGAATGATACCATTTCATGAAGGGGAGGATAACTAACAGAAAAGGCTTGAGTCTGTAAGCTGAAGAAAGCTGCTAGGTAGTGCTTACCTGTGCTACACACCTGTGAAAGTAATAAACATACCTGGAGTTGCATGCCCACTTTGTATCACCCGTTCCACTCATTGGCATCAGTGCCCGCAAGGAACCGAAGTCAGGAAAAGGCAGAAGTTCACACTTCTGGACCCAGGTTGGCCAGTCCAGGCAGCCTGCTCTTCATGTCACTCCAGAGTTGGGCCTACCCAGAGTAGAAGTAGAATATAGGTAGCACTGGCTTCCCTTTCTGTGCAGATAGACAACACCCTAAGCGGGTAGACCTGGCAAAGATACTGCCAATAACCTAGATTCCAGTGCAACACAACCCGCTTCTGGCCCAGCTCTGACCAATCCCACTGTTCTTCTTTTCCCCAGCTCATTTCAAGCTGGAATCCATCTGCTGTTCTTCAGGCCTACCCCAGTCTCAGCTCAACATGACTTTGATGTGCAGAATTCGTGTTTTCTATCCCAAAGTCTTCTGCACATCTTGGTACAACACAGAGTGCCTGACACCTGAGCCTGAGGAGACCTCAGAGATCCCAGGGAGCCCAGAGACCCATGGGGAGGCTGCTGTTCTCCTCCTGTGACAGCAAGCTCCCTGGGAAAGTTCTCCCCAAAGCGGGGTGTGGAGGAGGAGGTCAAGTGCAAGACAGAGCTGGGAGGATGCCGCCTATGGAGAGGAAGTGGGTGCTGTAGAAGCTGGATGAGTCCTCTGCAGCAGAAGGGCCAGAGGTGCATGTTAGTGGGTCTCGGCTGGGCACCACGGTGAGACTGGCAACTGACTGGAGATGCCAGATCCACAGGCATTAGGCCTGGGCAGGGTCCAGTATGACTAGTGGGCTAGTTTTTCCAGACTAGCACTGTTTCACTACAGAAAGAAGGTGGCCTGGCCTCCCTCCTCTGTTCAGCTAAAGACCGAGGCCAAGGACACGTCATACCACTGATGTGAGTTGGGGACAGGTGGGTAGCAGATGTGCCCCATCAGGCTTCATTCCCACCTGATTGGCTGGAAGAATAGCCTGGAAGGCAAGGACCCCCACCATCCTCCTACAAGGGGGAAAGTGGAGGGCTCACCCTGCATACGGGCCAGTGAAGTCCCTGACTCCATGGGTGTTCTGGACACAATCTAGGGCTAGGCTGTCACTTAACACAGCTGAGCCTGCTGTCAGTCTCTAATCTGGGACCTCAGGGAGGTCCAGGGGTGTCCCAAGTTATACTTGCCCTCTTGTTCTCAGTCTAGAGACAGCTCTCTCCCTGTAGTGGGTTTGACACTTAGGGCAAGGTGAAGCCCCAATGAAATCTCAGGCTACTGGGACTGTGTGGCGGGAGGAAAGGGCAGGGCTTTGGCATTAGACAGACTCAGGTCCATAGTTTGGATCTGCCACTTACTAGCTGTGAGATCTTAACAAATTGCCTTCTGCCATAGACTAAATGTGTTTGTGTCCCCCTTAAATCCACGTTAAATTCTAATGCCCAGCCAGCCTCTGCAGACGGGATGTGTACTAGCTCGGACTGCTTCCTCTGCTCTCCTGTGATGACTAATGAATGCAGTTCTGGAGGCAGAAAGGCAGAAACAAAATTCTCATAGAAGTTCCTGCTGGGGTTAAAGGAGCTCAAGGGAGCTTCCTTGTCCAGCTTAGGCCAGTGCCTTAAAGAAAGGGTGCCTCCAGATGGAGGTAGAACCGTCAGTGGGCAAGAACACCTGGGGTAGGGGCAAGGAGGGCTTGCCCCCTCTATGCTGCCCCTCAATACCTGGAGGTTTCCAGCTCCTCCCTAAGCCTTAAGGCTGGGAGGCTCCCTTAGAGTTGGTGGAGGGCCTAGGACCGGTGCCCTGATTTTCTGGGATCAAATATGCGTTCTTGTGGCCAGCAGGTGGCGCTGAGCCCTCAGTTCTGCCAGCTTCAGCTTCACAGTCACCAGCAGTTTAAGGACCATGAAAGGGTGGAGGAAGGTTACTCTGGATGGTGTGGGCAGGAGCTCCTCATTAGTCAATCTGGGCCCTCCCCTTGGCCTCTAGGACAGCCAAGCTGAGTCACAAGAGCCAGGCCCCAAAACCCTGGGCTGACCCCTTCATCCTCAACTAGAAATGAGTCAGCTCTGCAAGGAAGGGAACCAACACTGGGGGACTGGGTAGGTTCAGGGAGAGGGCAGCTTTCAGACCAGCAGGGGTCACTTCCTGGCCCCCTAGGCAGTGTGTCTAGAACAGACCCTCACTGATCCAGCTAAAGTCCTGTCTGCAGGCCTCATACTGTAGCGTATCCCCCACCCCCAGCTTGTCCTGTACACCATCCATCCATCCTTCATTTGTTCATTCATTCAGTACCTACTCAGTGTCAGGCACAATGCTGAGTCAGATACAGTCCCTGACCTCAAGAAGCCATGGACTTGGGGATGGGGAGACAGACCCATAAACACAGACAAAAGGAGAATGCCCATTGTGCAGGGGAGGAAAGGGACCATCTTTTTCCAGAGAAATCAGGGAGGGCTTCAATGAGGCATCATATGGCCATAAAATCCATTTTATGGATTTCAACAGACAGAGATGAGTTCTGGGCAGTCCAGGCAAGGCAAAGCCTCAGAGGTAGGAAGCTCCTTGTTACGTGCAAGGAGGGGACAGGATAGGAGGCAGCTGGGGAAGCAGGTGGGTGAGCACAGAGTCCTGGCAAGAGAACAGTGGGCTGTAAGGCTGGAAAGGTGGCCTCAGCCTGAAATGGCTACAACGTGTAGCATCCACCGGGAGGTGGTGGGGAACTATGGAAGGTGTTCCACGTGGGAGGGAAGGACCAGCCCTTCTAAGGCCAGCCCTGAGGCTGCGTGGCAGATGAGCCCTCGGGGGTGGGACAGGGGGGCGACCTGGAGACAAGGAGACCAGGTCCCAGGTGCTGCCACAGCCCCTGTAGTCATGGTCTCAGCCGGGAGGGGGCGCTGTGTAGAAGGTAGGACCAGGCAGAGAAACGCATTCCTGATGGGAAATAAAAAAGCATCTTCTCTCTGAAGGTTTGGTCAGTTTTCTCATCATGTGGCTGATTGAGCAGCAATCACAATAGTTAACATTTATTGAGCACTTGCAGACCAGGCACTTAAGCATTGTACATATGTTTTCACTTACTCCCACAACAATTCTATGAGGTAGGTACTATTAGTATCTTCTTTTATAGATGAGACACAGAGGGTTAAGTTACTTGACCAAAGTCCTATAGTTAGAGCCAGGATTTGAACCCAGGCAGTTGGCTCGAGAGCTCATGCTCCAATCACTACACTAATGCCTACAGCATCCCCGCCCCCTCCCCAGCACCCCAGGCTTCCAGCAGATCCTTGGGAGTGGAGGCAGATCCAGGGCTACAAAGGCTGGTAGGTGCCCAAAAGTCGCGATTCTGGGCCACCTGAGACAGGAGGGGAATGTCCCCCTGAGCTGGGGGAAGAGGAGCCAGCAGCAGGTCCCCTCCCTGACCTCCCTGCTAGGGTCCACAGCACCTCTTGAACGTGGGGTGGCAGCTGCCAGCCCCTGCCCTCCCTTTCCCCGAGCACGCTCACTGCCTCCCCAGCAAGAACAGCCCAGAGGTTAGGTCTTGAAGGGGGACGCTTTATTGATGACGGAGAAGCCAAAATTCTGGGCAAGTACATGCATCCCTGCTCCAAGAGTCCTGGGGTCAAGCCCATCAGGACCAAGGGCTTCTTTGCCTCAAGGATCTCACTCACCCTCACCATCCTGAACTTTCCAACACCTCCTTTTCCAGTAACCCCAAAACACTCAGCCCCAAGACCATCCTCTGGACAAAGTAAGTAGCAGCCACCAGCGGGGAGCCAGGACCAGAGTTGGGTCTGAGGCCCATCATTGTGGTGGGCATGGGACCCCTCTCCCCAGCCTCTGGGGACAGAACGGGAGGGGGCAGGCACAGCAGTCCCAGTCCAGGGAGCCACCCTCGCTGCAGGAGGCTGGTGTTGGGGCAAAGGGCAGGGCCAACTCCTCCCTGTCCCCGAGTGGAGCTCTGCAAAGCTGAACCTCTTCATGTCACTCTCCCCTGCTGCCTTCCCTCTCTGGCCTGAGCCTGCCCTGCGGACAAGGCCCTGTCAGCCTCGGCCTGTGCCCACCTGTGTAGGCTTCGCAGCTCCAGCCCACCAGCCGGAACCTGCTCTCTCATCCACTGCCCTCTCTGGCAGGCCAGGCCCAGCCCTTAGCCCCGAGCTTTTTCAGGGACCAAGCGGGGCTGGGGCCTGACCACAGGCATTTCTTATGGTCACAGAAACAGGGCATCAGGCCTCCAACCTGGGGACTGTTCTTCCCCAGTCACCTGCCCAGCTTGTGGCCAGTCGATCATGGGGACCCAGGACTGGTTGGGAACCCAGCTTTAGAGCCCAGCACCCCCCACAGCCTCCCCAGCCTTGGGTGAGGGGAGAGGGGCAAGCCAGTCCTGAGCTGGGGCTGGGAGGAGCAGGGACAAAAATAACCCAGTACAGGCTCCTGCTGAGGCCAGAAATAGCGTAGTGACAAGTGCCTTGTAACACCCCAGGCAAGCAGCAGGGGAAGCTGAGCTGAGGAGGGCCAGCCTCACAACAGGCCCAGGCTTGGCTGAGGGGCTGTCCACACTGCATACCATACCACACTGCCCGTGTGCACACACGCATGTGGCAGGCCCAAGGGACCACAGCTCAGGACAGGGAATCTGGAGAGATGCTAAACCTGGGCTTGGCCTTGGCCACGGCCATGCTACGCTTGCGCAGGGGCCCTCGGGCTGAGGCAAGGGTCAGGGCATCCAGCAGGCTGCGGTCCTCATCAAGCTGACGGGCCGTACAGAGTGGCGTGGGCACTTTAATGGTGTTGCCAAACTTGGAATAGTCCACGGAATAGCTTCCGTCCTCCTCAGCCACAATGGGGACAAAGCGCTGGCCCCACAGGATCTCGTCGGCCAGGTAGGAGGTGCGGGCCTGGGTGGTGATGCCCGTGGTTTCCACCACACCTTCCAGGATGACAATGATCTCGAGGTCCTGGTGGTGGTGCAGGTCGCAGGGCGCCAGGTCGTAGAGCGGGCTGTTGGCATCAATGACGTGGTAGATGATGAGGGGTGCCACCAGGAAGATGCTGTTGCCTCCCACGCCGTTCTCCATGGGGATGTCCACCTGGTGGAGGGGCACCACCTCGCCCTCAGGGCTGGTGGTCTTGCGCACCACCTGCATGTGGATGGTGGCGCTGATGATCATGCTCTTGCGGAGGTCGCCTACCCGAAGCATGAAGCAGAGGCGGCCGTGGCGCAGGGCGATAACAGCGTGCTTGCTGAAGATGAGGGTCTCCGCCCTCCGGTGGGCCTGGGCGGTCTTCATGAAGATGCAGCCCAGCATGATGGCATTGATCATGAGCCCCACGATGTTCTGCACAATGAGCACCAGGATGGCCAGGGGGCACTCCTCGGTCACCATGCGTCCACCGAAACCAATGGTCACCTGGACCTCGATGGAGAAAAGGAAGGCAGATGAAAAGGAGTGGATGCTGGTGACACAGGGCTCCCCGGCACCCTCAGTGGGGGCCAGGTCGCCGTGGGCGAAGGCGATGAGCCACCAGGCCATGGCGAAGAGTAGCCAGCTGCACAGGAAGGACATGGTGAAGATAAGTAGCGTGTGTGGCCACTTGAGGTCCACTAGCGTGGTGAACACGTCCTGCAGGAAGCGGCCCTGCTCCCGAATGTTCTTGTGGGCCACGTTGCAGTTGCCTTTCTTGGACACAAAGCGGGCCCTCCGCTCTCGGGCACGGTACCTGGGCTCGGTGGGGTCCTCTGCCAGACGTGTCAGCACATACTCCTCAGGGATGATGCCCTTGCGGGACAGCATGGCTCCAGTGACCCCCGGAGAGGGGATTCCCCCATGGGGGGCGCCCCCTGACCTGGCCTAGGCCCTCACTGTGGCGTCCCCTCCTTGGGCACACTCCCACCCTGGGGCCACCTCAGCCTGTGCTGGCCTCCCTTCTGAGATGCCGAGCCTCTTTCTCTCCTATACCTGGACCCTGCTTCACTTCTTCCTGTCAGCTTCACACTTCACCCCACCTGCCCATTGCCGACTGAGCTCCCAACCTCGCCTGCTCTCACCTGGTCCCCTCCCAGCTCTCCTCCACCAGCTGAGAACCCCTGGGCCCCGCTAAGACCTCTCTCCCCACCCAGCCCTAACACCTCCGAACTTAACACCTCCGGATCTTTCCAACTAGCCAGACCTCATAAAACCCCCACCGCGTCTCCCGCCTCACCTATTTCGGTCCCTGGCTCCCCTCCAAGCTCCAGCTTCATGTCCTCACCACCCCCATTCTCTTATGCAGGTATGTCCCCTATTTCCTACCCCACCCGTCCCGTAGCCCCCCTGCCGCTCTTCGGATCCCTCTCCAGCATTCGTCCTCTCTGTCTCCTTGGGCTCCTGCGCTCTCCGGAGTCACCACCCCACCCGGCTCAACTCCGGACCCCCTCGGCCCCCGAGCGACCCGGCCAGGCTAGCTCCAGGTCGCGGCCTCCCGGCTCCCCGCAGGCGCCCGCCCGCCCGCGCTCCGTCCCCGCCCGCCCGCTCGTCGCCGCTGCACCTGCTCCTGCTCCTCAAGCCGCAGCCGTCGCCTCCCCGCCCCCTCCCGCCGCCCGGGGGCTCGCGGCGGGCTGTGCTCGCGTTTCGTCGGTCGGTCTGCGGGTCTGCAGAGACCCACCTGTGCTGGTGGGAGTAGAGGACCGCGTGCTGGGGGCGCCCGAGGAGCGGAGCGGGGGCCGGGGGCCGGGGGCCGCCAGGGGGAGCCCGACCTATTCCTGAGCGGGAGAGGGGGCGGGGACAGGCGCAAGCCCCGCCCCTCGCCTCGCCCTACTCCCCCCAACCCCCCACACCGCCTTCCTTCTCGGGACTCGCAAGTCTGGCTTTGGGGGTTTGTCAAATCTGGTGGATCAAACGAGGTTCCTTCTGCCCACACCCTATGAAATTGGGGTGCAGGAAAGGAGTTGTGACTCCCCCCACTCCCCCCCGTCTCGGGACCGCAGCCCCTGTCGCCCTGGCTCCCCTCCTCCAATATTCCCATCCGTATTTGGGTCAGTATCTGCCTCTAGCGCAGCGCTGGGTTTTGCCGGTTCCCGGGGAAAGGAGGCACCGAGGGGCAGCGCCACCAGTCCCGGGGCTGCGACAAATTAGGTGGCGCCAGGACTTCTCAGCTGACAGCTTCTTCCCTTTGGAGAATGCTCTTCATCTTTTCTCAGTCCTGAATCCTTTGAGAATCTGACGAAAGCTCGGACTCCCTCCCATTAAAAAAAAAAAAGTATCTCAGTAGGTGTAAGGATACAGTTTAACACCTACTACAGGGGATACCGGATGCCGCAGCCCAGAGCCCTGGGCGGTTCCATCTTCTCAATCATGACCATCCTACTTTATTTAAGAGATAAGGTCTGGCTCTGTCGCACAGGCTGGAGTGTAGTGGCACCATCACGGCTCACCGCAGCCTCCAACTCCTGGGCTCCAACGATCCTCCCGCTTCTGCTTCCTCGGTAGCTGGGACTACAGTCGCACCACCGTGCCTGGCTAATTTATTTAAAACATTTTAAAGAGATGGGGTCTTGCTACGTTGCAGAGGCTGGTCTTGAACTCCTGGGTTCATGTGATCCTCCCGTCCCAGCCTCCCAATGTGCTGGGATTATAGGCATGAGCCACTGCGCCTGGCTCATCACTACTTTAAAAAGAGTTTGAGCTGCTGGCACCTGCTTTACACTTCCTTACACCCACAGCCTGATTTCTTCTACCTTAGGTGATGGGAGGTATCTAGGTCTGAGTAGGTGTACTAGGGCTGGCTTGGGTACTGGGGGACCCAGGCTCTTGGCCCAGACATGGTGCAGGCATCAGCCTCTGGTTGCCCTGTGGCTTGTTCCTCCAGTTCTCAGGTGGGAGGAAAAGCCTGCCCTAGCAATGACTCCACCCCTTCTCTGGGGCTCAGATCCTTGTGGAGGAACCCCTGACCTGTGTGTGACCATTTTTTGGAGTGGGGCTTTGAGGAAGAGGCTGGAAAGGCATGGGGCTGTGGGCCACAGAGGGATGGGGCATGTCTTTCATATTGGGTTTTCTTTTCTTTCCCATACCAACCTGCAGGCTGAGTGAATACCACTACAAAGGGTGAGTGTGATCTTGGGCTGTATTAATAGAGGTGCAGTGCCAAGGGTGGGAAGGGTAAAACAGGATGAGCACAGTGGGGGGCAGAAGGAGATAGGGTTACATGGGAAACCTCTGAGGCAACTACAGCTGTTCAGCCATCAGAAAAGCAGCCTGGGAGAGTCCCCCAGGGGCTTTGGGCACTATTGCAGAAACATCTGAGGTTGAAGGAGGATGGCCTAGTAGTTTTGTGTGGCTCAAAGAACAGAACAGAGTGGAACAGAGGCAGGCTTTGATTTCACGTACGCAAGAGTCAGTTCTCATAACAACAATGAGAGATGGCCCACCAAGGCTGATGGCCCTTCAGGGATGTTACAGAGGGATTTAGGCCAGGATGGCCTTGGGCGTCTCTGTGACACTTCATGGTGGGCCCTGTCCTGCCCCTTGCTACTTCCTTTCAGTCCCTTGGGGTGGGGTGGCTTTGGGGTAGTGTTAGCCATGTGGAGTCCTCTTTCTGCTACTCCCTGTCTCTGCTCCTGGGAGACCACCAGTGGAGGGAGCTGCTGGGCACCCCCCAGGGCATCTCAGAGCTGGAAAGGCCAGGCCCTGACTCTAGGTGTGGCCCTGAGGCCTCAGCTGTTCCCTGCTCCACCCTTCTAGGGGGGTGCGTCCCACACCCAAAGGACACAGTCTTCTGCTCTGCTCCATCCTGCACTTGCTCATGTTCATCTCTCCAGACACTGCACTTGGCAGGTTCCTTCTTGCTCAAAACCCTTATCCACTCCCCTTTTGTCCATAGGCTTATCTCATACTCCTTGTCCTAGCATTCAAGGCTCTTTGACTTGCTGCCCTCCCTGCTGCCCTCATCTCCTTCCCACCTCCCTGATCAGCCGTCACTCCCTAGCTCTGGCTGCCTCCACCCCCACCCAGCCCTTTTCTCTAACCCTCTGCCTATCCAACCCCTACCACTCCCATGCCCAGTTCAAATCCTGCCTTTCCCAGGCAGCCTGCCTGACCTCACAGAGCTCTTACTGTCTGAGCTCCCTTGGCTCCTGGAACATCTAGGATCCCATTAGAGGGGTCTGTGCTGGGTGCCCCCCTCTAATGACTGGTGTGTTTTCCTTATGTTGTGTATCTCTCACCCCCTTGCAGACAAGAGGGATGCAGGCCCAACTCCTAGATCAACCCCCCAAGGCCTGGTACAGCCAGTGTTGCAGGTGCTATACAAATGATAATGAAATGAGATATAGGCCAGGCATGGTGGCCCACACTTATAATCCCAGCACTTTGGGAGGCTGAGGCAGGAGGATAGCTTGAGCCCAGGAGTTTGAGACCAGCCTGGGCAACATAGTGATACCCTGTCTCTACAAAAAAAAAAAAAAAAAAAAAAAAAAAAAAAAGACAGAGTTGTACACGAGCACCTGCCATTTCTTGGCTGAGTGCAGGTGTGCACTCTTGTGATGCAGACAGTGTCAGGAGAGTTGTTTCGGTTTCCCTGCTATCTGGGCCCCAGCATCTCCCAGCGACGTCTGACTAACTTGTGATATGTGCACTGTGCTTTCCCTCTGAAGGACCACCCTTCCCCAACTTCTGAATGCCCCTGTCTGGGGGATGGAGATGGGGATAGGTGATCCAGGCCTATCCAGTGTATTCTAGTTTTCTGACCATGGTGATTGGGTGGGGATGAAGATGTGACCCAAGTTTGTCCCTTGAGATTTGCTCCCAAGATTTTTGCTGGAACTACTGGGAAAGAGCATCTTTATTTCCTCATGGGTTTCCCTGGAGTAGGATGTCAGCTGGAGCTGCTAGTGGCCATCTGTCATCTGGGAGGGAGAGGAAAATGGATTCCAGAAACGGAGACATTCCTGATGTCACACATCTGGATCTGGCCACGCCTGAAGGAGTATACCTCTTGGCCTTTTCAGACACGTACTGCAATAAATTCAAGTTTTTGTTTGAGCCACTATGAGTTGGGTTCCTGTCATTTGCAATGAAAATAGTGCTAATCCAGGGTACTCAGGCCCCACAATTGTAATCCAAGAGTGAAAATGAAAAGAAAGGGCACCAAGCTGTATGGAAATCTATTACCTTATCTGATGAGGTCATGACAGAAACTCTTGCTATGGCCTGAAGTGTGTCCCCCCAGATTCACAGGTTGAAGCCCTAAGCCCCAATGTAACTGTATTGGGAGATAGAGCCTGTGAGGAGATAAGGTTCAGTGAAGTCTTAGGGATGGGGCCCTAATCCAATATGACTGGTGTCCTTATAAGAAGAGAGACAGACAGACAGATCCCAGGGATGCATGTGCACAAAGGAAGGGCCATGTGAAGACACAGCAAGAAAGTGGCTGTGTCTGCAAGCCGAGGAGAAAGGCTTCAGCAGAAACCAAATCTGCAGCACCTTGATCTTGGACTTCAGCCTCCAGAACCCTGAGAAATAAACTCTGTTAAAGCCACCCAGTCTGTGATATTCTGTTGTGGCAGCCTGAGCTGACTAGTACAGGACCCTGTTCACAGATGAGGAAACATACTCTTGCCCACGCTCACAGGTCTGCCTGATGCCAAAGATGGGCTGGCTGTACGGCGCCCACTGTCCTCTGCCAGATGCTGCCCCCAGACTCAGGGCCTCCCGTAGGAAATAATCTCTTTATTTACAAGTGATTTACAGTTAGAAAACCCAGGCAGGGGTAGGGCAGGGTGGGCGTATGGGATGGCACTTGGGCTCTGGCGGGTTACTTGTCTGCGCGGACGAAGGAGGCGAAGACACTGTCCTTCTGGCTGAGCAGCGTGTCTGGCTTGTCGAACTCGAGGATGGCGCCGCGCTTGAGGACAATCACCAGGTCTGCACTCAGGATGGTGTGCACTCGATGCTGGGGGCGTGAGGGGCTGGTCAGGGTGGTGGGAGGGGAAGGGGTAGGCAGCTGAGGGCATCCCTCCTGCAGCTTGGAGGAGGAGGTGGCATGTGGCCACAATGTCCTGTCTCTGCAGTGACTGCCCTTCCTGGGGTGGCTGTGACTCCAAGCCCTCCATCCACTAAAACCACCCTTCTTCTCTCTCCAAGTCCCACCTCCGCCCCACCTCCAGGCTTCCAGACTCAGAGACCCCTCCCCACCTCCTACAGAGCCTAGCTCCGTAGGAGCCTAACCCCAGCCTAGCTCACAGGGCCTTGGGACGGGGCAGACCGTGGAGCCTGGAGAAAGAGAGGGGAGATCTGAGGGAAGTCAGGTGCAAATCCCCCTACACCCCAATTCCTGCAACCCAGGCTCCCTGCAAGCCCTCCAGACTCCTCGCCCCATAGGGCATCCCTCCTGCAGCACCAGGGGCCTTTCTTGATTACTGGAACCAGGTGAGCCCTCTCTCTGGGTGTCCCCTGCACCCCAGCAATGGGCCCCTTACCGCGATGGTGACCACAGTGCGGTCTGCGAAGGCCGTCATCACCACCTTCTGGAGGATGTTCTCCTGCAGGGTTGGGGCAGCAGCTGTCGACTCACCTGCCCAGTGGGTGGGTCTCACCTAGTTTCCTTCAGTGTGGGGCCTGGTCCTAGCCCCACCCCCACCCTCTAGCTGGCCCTAGTCCTAGACTGACCAGGTTCCTGGGAGCTCAGCTCTGTGTCTCTGTGTGTTGTGAGTGAGTCTGTGTGTGTGCTGTGTGGTGGGCGATGGAGTGAAGACTATGTGGGTCTGTGTGTGGCGTGTGTGTGTGTGTGTGTGTGTGTGTGTATGAACATTCCCTAGGACAAAATGGAGTCAGGGTCCACCCCACTTTTACCTTTTCTGCCACACAGCCCCGAGGCAACGTGAGCCTCAGGGCTCCTTTGTGCAAACTTCTCCCTAAGACGGCACCACAACCCTCTCCCAGAATGCCATCCTGCGATGTGCCCAGGACCGACCGTGGCCATGTCGATGGAAGCTGTGGCCTCGTCCATGATGAAGATGCTGGTCTTCCTCACGAAGGCCCGAGCCAGGCAGAACAGCTGCCTCTGGCCCTGGCTGAAATTCTCCCCGCCTTCCGTGATGATGGCATCTGAAAATGGCCCCAGAGCCGGGTTGAGTTAAGCCTGTGCTGTGAGTGGGACAGATGGGACGGCTTGGGGGGCTGTTGGGAAATGTGTGTATGGGGGCAAATATGTGGATATAATGAGAAGGGCACCCCTGGGAGGCGTGTGCCACTGTGGCCCTGGCCAGTTCTGGGAGGGGCGTGTATACTCGGCGCAGGTGTGCTACAAGCATGTGGGCCTTGGTGGGGTGATTCACGGAAGCCAAGGCTTGGCCAGCCCCCACTGCTCCAGGAGCTGCTGCAAATACACCAAGGCTTTGCCCACCGACTGCTGGCCCAGGGGCAGGGTCTTCTCAGTAGCCCCAGTGAGAGAGCTGTGTTTGTGATTTCCCTCTGGCCTCTCCTCCCCCTGGGCAGAAGTGGGTAGGTGGGTGTATGGGGCAGGGCAGGGCTGAAGACAACCCTGTGGTCTGGGGGACTTGCAGTCTCTGTCTCACAGTGACTCCTAGTGTCCCATCAGAAGGGACCAGACCCTGAACTGACCAGTTGTGTGACCCAGGGCAAGTGATTTTACCTCTCTGGGCCCCTGTATGGTGAGAGGTAGACTACATGATCTCTAGGGTCCTGCCAGATCCCAGACTCCAAACAGGGCAAACCTAAAGCACGGGTGTGAGGCTTCCCTCCCCTGCCCTTAAGCACCGAACCCCGCTCGGCCAGGAGGCATTACCGAGGCCTCCCGGCAGCGCCTTCACCACCAGCTTCAGCTGGGCTATCTCCAGGGCCTCCCACAGTGTGCTGTCCGAGCACTTCTTCTCTGGGTCCAGGTTAAATCTGGAGGCGGCACAGAAAGCCCCAGTAGGGAGGGGAGCAGGGTGCTACCTCCATCCCCAGGGGTCACTCGGAGGCTGAGGCAGGTGAAGGGGACAGTGAGTGAGCACTGATGACTTGGGGGCCTGGCTGGGGGGAGAGCACTGAGGTGGTGGCAGTGGGTGGAGGATAGCACCTCAGACCCATAGGTGGGGATCCCCTGCCAGGGCCTGCCTAAGCCTGGCAGGAAGGAGAAGGGCATGAGGGGACACTCCCATGTGTTCTGGTCCCTCCCCCCTGACCCTGGGGGTGGGGCAGGCCTGGCGGGGTGGTGGGGCTCACCTGATGGTGCCGCTGAAGAGGACGGGGTCCTGCAGGATGATGGAGAGGCGCGAGCGCAGGGTGTGCAGGGGCAGTTTGGCAATGTCAATGCCGTCGATGATGATGCGCCCTGCATGGAGATGATGTCACAGGTGGGGCGGCCCTAGGAGTCAGGGTGGTGCTGGGGACAGACCCAGCCAGGGTCATAGGTCCCAATGAGGATGCAGGACAAGGCAGTGACTGCTGGGCCTCCCCTGACGTCTGATCACAGGGCAGGACTGTGGGCTGTGGGGACACATGGGGTGCCCACCATACAACTCACCTTCGAACATGTCCACCATGCGGAAGAAGGCGAGAGAGAAGGAGGACTTCCCACTGCCTGTGCGGCCGCAGATCCCAATCTGGAAAGAGAGAAACAGGTACACTGCTGGGACTCTGGCTGCTGGGAGTAGCCTCTAGCGCCAGCTCTGGGGCTGTGCACAGGTGTGGGAGGTCACAGTGTCTCTTCTTGGTCTGGTTTTCTGACCAGCTTCTTTTTTTGTTGTTGTTGAGACAGAATCTCACTCTGTTGCCCAAGCTAGAGTGCCTTGGCGTCAGCCTAGCTCATAGCAACCTCAAACTCCTGGGCT
Source organism: Lepilemur ruficaudatus (assembly GCA_963574885.1). Taxonomy (NCBI): domain Eukaryota; kingdom Metazoa; phylum Chordata; class Mammalia; order Primates; family Lepilemuridae; genus Lepilemur; species Lepilemur ruficaudatus. Next base: position 3,590 of record CAUYRT010056768.1, on the reverse strand, counting down.
CCAGCAATCCTCCTGCCTCAGCCTCCTGAGTAGCAGGGACTACAGCTATAGGTGCCCACCACACCCAGCTAATTTTTTCTATTTTCAGTTGCCAGGCTAATATTTTTTTTCTATTTTTTAGTAGAGACAGGGTCTCAGTCTTGCTCAGACTGGTCTCGAACTCCTGACCTCAAGCAATCCTCCCACCTCGGCCTCCCAGAGTGCTAGGATTACAGGTGTGAGCTACCGTGCCTGGCCAGACCAGCTTCTCTTTGGCCATGCAGGTTTGGGCTTATTTCCTGTGGTGGGTCTGCAGGGGGCTTACAAGGGGACTGGAAGGCAAGCATAGGGCATGGATGTCCATTTGCTGGGGCCTTGGTGTCAGTTTGGTTGTGCTAGGTACTTGGTTGCAGGGAAGTTGGGGACACTGGTATGTCTCTATGTGCTTGAGTGTAGCAGGAGGACAAGGGGGCAGCTGAGTGTGGTATGCAGGAGTCTGTCTGTATGCCCCACCTGAAACTTCAGGATCCTTCTCTGACCCCAGTGCCCTTGGGTATCAATAGAAATTACAATAAAGGACCACTACAGAGACAGAGACAGTGACATCAAAAGACAAGAGAGGCAGGGACAGAGGTACATCCCAGGGTCAGAGGTAGTGAGGTGGACAATGACAGAGTGAGACAGACAGACCAAGAGACAGAAGGGGAGTGAGGGGAACATGAGGAGAGGTGGCCCAGAGCACCAGGCAGGGGCTCTCCCCCTGAGAACAAGGATGGCCTCTCCCTGCACCCCAGGCCCATGCTCTGGAGCTCAGGGCAGTGTCCTGGGGAGAGGCCCTGTCCATCTGTGGGGAGGGGACCCTGACAAAGGCCCTCTAAGCTAGGGAAGTCTGGGGCGTCCGTCTCCTTGGGGGATGAGTGAGGAGACAGGGCCTGAGGCCACAGGAAGAGAAGGGGAGTGGGGAGAGGAAAGGTGGGTCGAACCCTGATGGGCCCAGGGCTGAAGATGAGGGTCTGAATGGGTGAGACCTGGAGGGGCCCTGGCAGGCCCCAGGGTCTGTGTAGCTGTCTGGCCCCCGCCTTCCCGGCCCTGCTCAGGCCCGTCTTGCAGAGTCGGGGCAGGTTGGGGCTTTGGCCTGACCTTCTGTCCTGGGGAGATGAGGGCGTTGACGTGCTTGAGCACGGGCTTCAGGGAGCTGTCGTAGCGCACGCTCAGGTTCTGGATCTGGATCTTCCCACGGTCGGGCCAGTTCTTCGGGATCAGCGATGGTGCTGGGGGCCAGGCAGGGGCTCAGCCAGCAGGTGTGGGCCACAGCTAGCGTCCAGGGATGCCACCCCATCCCCAGGCTCCCTCGTGGTCCCCAACTCAAACACACTCCTCCTCTGGGCCCTTCCCCCTGGAGCCCTCTTCCTGCACCCCTCACCCAGGAGCCCCTCATAGCTCTCTGCCTCGGTTTTCAGGAGCCCGTGGATACGCTTCACAGCCCCCAGCTGCAGCTCCATGTCTGCCAGGTTCCTCACCATCCAGTTGAGGTAGTTGGAGACCTGTGGGGAGCAAGCCAGGCACAGACACTCAGTGACCACCTGGTCCTGTCCTCAGCCACCAGCGTGGCTCTTCCTACAGCTGGAGAGGTGGTGGGCCCTAGATGCCTCCTTTTTGTTGGAGACAGGGTCTTGCTCTGTCACCTGGCTAGAGTGCAGTGGCGTCATCATGGCTCACTGTAACCTCGAACTCTTGGGCTCAAGTGATCTTCCTGCCTCAGCCTCCTGAGTAGCTGGGACTATAGGCACATGCCACCATGCCTGGCTAATTTTTTTTTTTTTTTTTTTAGAGATGGGGTCTTGCTATGTTGCCTGGACTAGACTTGAACTTTTGGGCTCAAGCTATCCTCCCACCTTGGCCTCCCAAAATGCTGGGATTACAGGTGTGAGCCACCATGCCTGGCCCCCAGATGCCTTTTGCTGCCCATCAGTGGCCTGCTCAGAGTGGCCCTCCCAGGAGCCATGGGGAATGTCACAAGGAATGTGGCTCCTCACCCACTGCCTGGCTGGGCCCTGGGCCCTGCCTGTCAGCCTTCCTGCCCACAAGGTCCTTCTGACATCAAACTCAAATGAGCTTGGAGTAAGGCCTGGGGGTGTCCCATGTCTCGGTTAGGGAAGGTGCCCCAGGATTGCCCACATGCTGGCATCTGACCCTTCCCTGGCCCTAGTCCACTGCCACTCACCATGAGGGCATAGGTGAGGCCCAGGCCCACCAGGCCAGCAGAGAGCTCCCTGTGCAGGGAGTTGGAGATGGAGGTCACGGCTGCGATGAGCACCACACATGCTCCGATGTACTCCTGCGGAGGGAGAGGAGCTAGCCTGGGCACTTGGGGTTGAGCCGCAGGCGCCCCCGGCCCACCTCACTCCCTTTTGGGAACAGGGAACAGCTCAGCTAAGCCTCCACCCCAGCCCCGCAACTCACACACACATCGTCAGGCACACATGAAGCCTGTGGGGGTTCAAGAAGACACCACTTGCCCACACGCTATGCTCCCCCATGCCCCAGCCACCTGCACACACATGCCACACCAGCTGGCTCACACACATATTGCATGTGTGTGTCACATGATCCACTGCAGACACATACTTACCACAGTTAAGGATACAACCATGGAAGCTACAGGCGCACACCTCAGTTACACAAGCCCCAGGCAGATGTCGGGAATAGGGGCGTAGGCTGGATGTGGGGGACCACCAGGGCTGGGGAAGCGGGAGCGCAGTGTCCACGCAATCTGGTACCCCAGCCTCTCTTCCCCCCGTCCGTGTGTGCCCTCGCTCTGGCCCCACACTCCTATCAGAACTCCCCTTGCAGGGGCCCAAGCTAGGGGTGATGGCACTTGCCATTCGGACTTCCAGCCATCTGTTGGCAGCCGTAAGGAAGAGGGAGGCAATGTTGTTGGAGTCTGTGTATTCGAGCAGCTTCTGCTGGAAGCGGGCCTCGTACCTGGAGGGAGGATGAGGAGGTTCTGGGGGAATAGAGTCAGTCCACGTAGCTCCTGTGGCACTCCCTGCCTACAGAGAGGGCCACCTGGGCCTCCCAGCCCCCAGACATGCCACCTCTGCCACCTTACTCATGCTAGCCCTCCCTGCTCCTTCTACTTACTCGAGCCTGTCCAGAGTCCCACCTCCTTCAAACTCTTTTCACCCCAAGACCGGTTCTCTCTAGGTCTTTCCCATTACAATAAAGGGCACTACCCAGCTTCTCAGGTCCAAAACCCAGGAATCATCTGGACTCCCATCCAGCCCCTCAGCAATCTTCTTCCGTCTACCTCTCAAATCATCCTTCCATCCAGCACTTCCTGCTTCCTGCCCCCCACTCACGCTCACCTGTGCTTCTGCATCAGTTTCCCGATAGGTGTCCCTGCGGTCTCCCTGCAGCCCACCGTCCACACAGCGGCCAACAGAATCTTTCTAAACCACAAACTCAGTCCCATCTCTCCCCTGCTTAGAATAGCCATGACTTCCCCCTTGCTTTTAGGATAAAGAACCACCTCCTCTGCCAACCACCCCACCACAAACTCCTTTGTACCCTATGCTGCAGCCACCCCAGCCCTTTAAAAGTTTTGTGAC